>JBBPBP010009777.1:66851292-66869432 GCA_037974735.1 Cicer chorassanicum | reverse complement strand
TATAATAAATAAATTATAAAAAATAATTTTAGTTACAATAATAAGAATAAGATTGACAGAAAATAATAAATTATAAGTTAAAAAACTATCAAAAATAATATATTAAAAATATTATAAATTCTAGCTCGTAGTAAAATAAGTATTACAAAACAGATCTTACATTTTATAAACTATAAATTAGTTTATGAGATTCCCCAAAGAGACGCATATTCTTGAAATTATTAGGTGCCGGGAATTTTGATTTTTAGATTATATATGAATATTATTTTATGAAAAATTATAGTGACAACTCTGATTGTCTTCCGAGATAATAATAAAAAAACCATGACTCCATGAGTTTCTTCTGCTAAGATTTATTACCTATTTTCAGATCAAGAGTATGCATGTGTGATAAACCCACACTTATCACAAATGACAAAATGACAACTAGGCCTTAACTAAAAATATATGAGCACATTGAGATGGTATACACAATACATAAATTTAAATATTGTTTTTATAAAAAAATATAAATTTAATTTTTACTATGTTGGATCTTGATTTTAAGAACAAAACTTTGTTGCTGATCGGCTATATTTGGTGCTTAATCGACTAGATTAGTTGATTAATAATTGTTTGTTTGATTCGTCGTCTGATCAATTAATAAGAATATATTTAAACTAATTTGCACTTGAGATATTTATCTCTTTTTTTATGAAGTGATTAGGCTAAGAAAGAGATTATATTTCTCAATTTTTAGTTCCCAGATTACTCAAAAGAGCGTATAGTGTTAAAGGATGAACTAGTGTCTAAGGTTGCATCTAAAATAAAGGAAACAAAAATGATATGTAAAAATTTGTTTACTTCGTTGAATATAAACTTTACAATAAACTTTATCTCTGTTGAATATAAACTTTACAATAAATATTTATAGAATTAGAAAAACTAAGAAATCTACACTAACATTGTTTGCTCCGTTTTTTGTTCACTAACTGTCATATTACATTATGTAAGTTCATAGTTAACACCACTAATGCAATTCTATTGACTGAATTACAACCCAAAAATGTAACAAAACAAATTATCGGAGTTCCTCAATTCAGATGGTCCTGTTCTTAATCGTGTCAAGTTAATTTGGAATTCTTCCATTCTCCATCTAAATCTTTGGTTTGTTGAAGAGTGTTTCATAATCATCGTCCTATCAATGATAATCTCTGGAGCAGGACTTGGCTTCTTATGGTGATATTTTTTGAGATTATAGTATAAGTTTTATGGGTGGTTTCGTCATTATATATCATTGGCATCTCTTTTGCTTTACATGCTAACCTTATTGGTGTTATGACTGCGATTTAGATTGCTGCTTAGAAGGGATGAAACAAACTTTGACTGAAATGTGACTCTCAATTGAACATTTAAACTTTCTACAACACCAACACTGTTCCTTGACATCTTTGGTGAAAAACTTGCTTTATTTTTTTAAGAATAAAGTTGGGCCTAAGCCCATAAAAGAAAAACAACAAATAAACTAGACGAGGAGTCAAGACTCTCTTTACATCATCAAAATAAGTTTGCCTAAATTGCATGGGACAATTAACTCCATGTTATCAAAACATCCAAGATTAACATGTCCATTTTACGCATCAGTTTGATTCATGATAAGTATGGCTAATCTTAATTTTCCAATCCCGCTCTATGAGTTACCGAATTCTCTACACAAGTCTCCACGCACTTGCACTAAATGTCTCTCTTTTGCTGATACTCTTAACAACCATCTCAGAATCAATACAAACTTCCACTGCCTTAAAACCTCTATCAAGAGTCATTTAGAGGGAATCAATACAAAATTGATTTTTACTCGTCATATGCACATCAACTTTTCTCATATGTGAAGGGAAATTGTTCTGACAAACTTGCCTTTCATGGTTTGACTATGACTTGTTTTAAGTGGTGGGGTTTCATTTCCTCTTTCATTTTGGGATTATTTTGGTCAGAATTAGTACTTAGGTCTTCCCAATTTTCGTTCTCAATACCATGTAATGTTTCATTGCTTGAGTTTTGGCGTAACCTTCCTTTGCTTTTGTATCTCGTTTTGGTTTAATACATTTTGTTGGGGTTCTGCAGATGATTATTGATTACTAAAGTGTCGTCAACATAATGTGATGTTGATAATTTTTATGATGCTTCTATATTCTAACATTCTTTTGCTTAAAAAATTTGTTCACTGGCTATTTGTACTCTCCATACAAGAATCTCTCACTCTTGTACAAGTGGTCCACTGGAATTTTTTTTAATGAAATTGCAAAATTAGTGTCATATATTGACCTCTTAATTTCTAAATAATTTTATTTTAATTGCTCTGAAATTGAAGTTTTTCAATTTTTAAATTTAAAAATATAATCCTTCGAGTTTTAATTTTTTATTTAAAAATAGTACTGCAACATAAAAAGAAAATGATAACACATTGAATTTGAATTTTATTCGTATCTAAACTTCAAGTTAGTGTTGTCTGTTTTTTATAAATTTAAATGAGTTAGATTTTAAAAATTTATTATAGTCTCCACAGATTTTAAGTTTAAAAAAAAGTACCAACAAAAATACTTAATAGATTATTCATCAACGGAGTCTCTTTATTACCATAAGAGTTGAATTCACATATTTATAAGGTATAAGTTGAGCTGTCGTAACTATTGGTATTCGACCATTTTTAACACGTGTATCAATTGCATTGCACTATATTCAAACTATGACTTTGAATTTGTCAATCAGTCATCTCCTTTTTCTTGAACATCTATTATTTATATGTACTCAAGTAGGTAAGATATGTCATTCATTAGTTACTTCCACGTCAACAAAGTTCAAAGAGATTCACAATATAATTGTGTATATTCTGTTTATAAAAACAATATAACTATTTGTACGCATCACCTAAATTATTGCTAGAAAAAGACAAATATATAGCTAACAACTTGGTTAATTAATTAGGGGAGATACAGTGTTGCTTATATGATTTGAATTTCTGACAATAATTAAGTAATTAAGTTCATAGTCTACTTCAATTGTGACCAATTCACTGTTAAAAACACGACATTCATCGCACCAACAATTTCTTTACATTCATTTATTTAAAAAATAAATTTCACATTTACATTCATATAGTTTTCCATATTAATAATATTATCCAAGTAGCCAACGCACATAGTTTGATCTTTCATTTGCATTAAATTGTGATTTGGATTCAAATTGATGCTAATTGTTATTCCAACACAACACATGAACGAAGGGGCAAATGTGTATGTCATATGCAAAATACAGTGCAACTTGCATTGATTATATGGAGTATGATTTCTGGTGCTTGTATTGTATTCGTTGTTTTACTAGATTTGGAAGTAACTGTTTGTTGGCAAATGTTCACTACAAAAACTGTTTTTAGAGATTGATATCTAATCACCCAATAATAAAAACCGGTCTCTAAATTAGTCTAAGTTAGAGACCAATTTAAATCAGGAACTAAAATAGAGTAATTAATATTTAATATCCGAGTTAGCAACATAAATTTTAACAACCTATTTTAAAACTGTTCTAGAGATTAATCATCTTAAAGACAAATTATTGATCCATTTTTAATACCGTTTTAATAACTAATTTCAAAGATTGTTTTAGTGGCTGATTTGGTCAGATTATTAAAAATCAGTGTACATTACGTTTATCCAAAAAATATATAAAAATTGTAAAAATTAAAATAAACCTCATATTATTTATCAATATCATACTTAATAAAAATACATTTATACATTGACTTCGCTAGCAGCTAAATTGTTAGTATACTTAACAAAAATAAACCTAGAGTAACTTAGTATCATATTGAACACAATTTTTTCATGCTAAACTAATGCTTCCTCTTGACAAGTAAAAATTACAAAATAATTCTACAATATAGGTTTCAGATCGTAGTAAAGAGAATATCTAGAAGAATTGCAATCGGAACTTTGTAGAGCATGGATCCAATTTCATATTACTAGAAATTCGAATTTAAAAACTCTAAAATTTAAATCAAATATATTAACTTTTTTAATGTTTATGTTGTGGATGTCGGCAGGGTTTGTAATACACATTAATAATTAAATTTTCGTTTAAGTCTTTTAAGTTTTTATTTAATCATTTAACTTACATTCAATTTGAATCATTAGAATCATTAATTTTTAAGTAATATTAAATTACATATACATCTTGAACTATTATATTAAATTACACATACATCATTTACATTTAATAATTTTCTCAAACGATTCTCATGAAATGTTATAATCTAATCAAAATACTAACATGAGTTAATAATTCAAAATACTTTGTAAATAGAGAAAATTAATGACATTGATTATATAAATAGACTTCTATTATTAAAATTTTAAAGTTATACATATGTCTAAATAGTTGTACACAAAATCAAAAAATATAAATTATTAATGATATTTAATAAATATTTAATAAAAGATTAGTATAAAAGATTTGTTGATAGTATTTGATAAAAAAATTTAATTATCAGTTGTATTATTCGTCGTTAAAAATGAGTCAAAAGACTAAAAATACATACAAATATGATTTAAAGGACTAAGTAAAATAAAATAAATTTAAAAAAATTACACGAGAATTGGACTAAAGTTAAGAACCATGAGTGTATTTTTGATACGGTTGTTGATTTGACTGTGGCATCTATTTCGTGATAAACGTGTGAGGAGTGGGGCCTAGCTCCGCTGGATCGTAAAGCAAAACGTAAACATTTGAAAATATTTTATTTAGTAGCCTTAGACATATAAACAAGTGTCATTTGGCAAACTCTGAAATCTAATCATATCATATATACATTCATATGTCACACTCGGCTTCTATCTATTTATCCAATGTGTCGCCCCGGGTTTCTATCTAGAGATTAGTTTCTACCGTTTAAATTTCTTTTATATATATGTCTGATTAATTAAATTACATCATAGTGTTATTTTTAAAAAATTAATTTCTTAAATATTTTCAATAAAATTTATATAAAGTGATTTAATTGGAAGTATATGTAATAAATTTATAATTATAAATTTACACAAATTAAATCTTCTATCTTTTATATATATAATCTGTGGTATCCAAATTTAATTAACCTTTGTAAAAACATATTAGATATTAAGATAGTATTCCACCAGTGCAACACGAAACCGCGAATGATTTTTTAATATTACTTGCAAGATTATAAAACCCTTTCTAGTTGCTGTTGGACTCATACACTGATACACACAACTTCTTCAAATAATAAATTATTAAGTATATATTCTTACGTGTGGAATTTTTTTAGATTGAATGCAAACTAACGTGAAAAAAAAATTTAGAATCTTACTGCTGTTGTGCAGGGCAGTGCAGTGCAATGCGTGAGCAGAGATTACACAAAACGCTTTTTTTTTTAACTCAAAACTCCTTATAATTATAATTGTCAATTTCACAAGTTTACTAATTATGAGTTTCAGTATATATGTTTGAGAGTTTAAAAAATTTATAATTATTAAGATCTAAAAAAAGAAATTTCAAAACTAAAAAGTTCTAAAATTTTGTGGGGTAAGTGGAATTTATGAACCCACCTTTTTAAATTTATCTTTCAATTTTTGTAACAAAAATTGAAAGATAATTTTTTTTTATTTTTCCCTAAAAATTAAATTTTTTTCAAAGTTTTCAATAGAAAATAATTTACAATTTTTTTTTATTTTTTTCTCAACTTTTTGAAAAAAAAATAATTTAAAAAATTTTTCCAATAAAAAGAGTTTAGAAAAATATTTTATTTAAAAAAATAAATTTCAAAAAATTTTCAAAGAAAAATTTATAATTTAACAAATATTTAGTCCATGAACTTCTCGCTTAAATCTATAAAAAATAATAAGTTAATATTTTAAAAATTTATTTCAATAGAGTCCTAATATTAATAAATTCAGTAAACTCAGTAAGAGATTTTCTAAGAAAGATTTTGAACTTTAGAACGTAATAGGCGACTCTACTTATAATACCTCACCTCAACTCCATGTCTATCAGGTTGATTTGAGTTGGGAAGTGCAAGTAGATGCTATCCAAACTATATGGTAATGATGTCAATAATGCCTTTTGGGGTTTCAAGACAAGGTTTATACCATTTGATTTTGTCAAAAGACCCTCTCAGTCGCAGAACACGATGCTGAAAGAAGATTTCTTCAATTTATTCTTATGTTAAAGGGATTATTGTATTGTATTTGTTGCAACTCAAAAAGAAGTATTGAACTAAGTTATAATTTAACTATTGAGCTCTGTTAAAGCAGTAAATAACAAAAATCCTTATTCAAGCAATCATGAATATTTGTATAAATTTTAACCATTTATATGCACTGAAAACAAAATTGCATGTGTGTGTGTGCTATGAGAGAAAGGAGGGAGAGGGAGAAAACCATTGGAAACCCAGATTGGGGAGTCAAGGAGTAAAAGCAAAATGCCAATTTAAGAAATAAGACTAACATATACTTTTTTAATCACAATCAGTTACAAAGGTGTGCTGCTGAATAAGTTAGCTTAAGTAACCGCGTTCCCTGAAAATAACAGTATTTCTTCTGTGAATCATAAGCATTGATATTGGGCATGCTTCAACTTATTCAACCTTTTTGCTAGATTTGGCATCACTCTCTTCTTGAGATGAATCGGCAGTCTTTGACTCATCGAACTCCAACAACTGTATCAATGGAAAGTAAAAAGGTGTTAGAATTTAGCCAAACCACACAACAGACATGTTAAGGTCTAAAACATGTAACCGACTTAAAATCATACAATCATGTTTCCAATAACTTCCAAAAAAATATTAATTCATATTCTGCTGCACTAAAAGATGTTGTACGGAACCTTTTAAAATTGGTCACAAGCAACATTTGCCTTTATAAGGTATATAAGAAAAGCACATATTCTACAATCTACATCTATGTATCTTATGTTGCTTCAAGTACATTTTAAACCACATCATTGGCTAATTCCAAAACACATATACATTCAATATAAACTGCAATTCAGCTTTGCTGATGATGAATCAAATTAATGATATTCTCATTATATACTCGGAATTTGGAATATATAATACATAACAGCAAATGATTGAAATCAAACAAGATGCATATATAAGTAATGCATTAATATCGATAAGAGAATGGGCAAATAGAAAAATGAAATAATGAAACAAACCTGCTTGACATCACCATTCCAAATGCAATGGGCAGCCAAAAATCCGATTACAGAAGGTACAATATACAAAAGAGCAGGCTGACAACAAGGATCACAACAAAAGGAGGTAAACGTTAGTAGTGATGGTTGATCTCCAAAATCCATTTAAGTTCCACAACCTCAGCATATTATTGACCACAAGCATCACAACATCCCCCTAAATGAAAAAATAAAATGAAACAACATATCAATCACCTGTGCAGCCTGAAACCAGTTCATCACGACAATTGTAAGGACCAAGCCAAAGGTGTATCCTGAAAATGCACTTTTGAAGTACTGGGGCTGTTTTCCTCTTGATACATCAAACCGCAAAGCCAATGCCACAAAAATACCTGATTGAGAAAAATAAAGGTCAATAAATATTAAGCAAACAACCAAGTATATTATTATAGAAAACTTATTTAATGCAAATGAATGAATAGCCGTATGAAGTGAGCATGGTTGAGAAGAGTTAATCCAAAATTCCAAACAGTATTACATGGATGTTTGATATTGTTTTAGTTACTTATGAGGCATCTAGAAAAGCACTTATTGCGCTTATTTGGGTTTTATGTTATGACAAACACTTGAGTAGGTTTCGGTAAAGCTAATAAAAATAAGCTATGACCTATCTATAAGCTCTTTTGTGCTTATTTCATTAAGCTTCTTGGAAAGGTTTATGAAAATTAGCTTATCTCATGCATCAACCAATTGCATGCATAATCATATCAATTTTTTTGATGAACTGGCCTAGATCCTCAGCAGCTGCAACAGAGCCATTGCTTTGAAATACAGTCTCCACAACCACACATTACAGTTTGATTAGTCAATCAAAAACAAATTAAATTTAGCAAAGCATTTATTCTTAATGGTAATAATAGGGCCAAAACAATGTCTCTTGCATAAATTTAGCGTTAAGAGTTTGTTCTTTGGATGAGCCTATAGTGAAACTTTACATTTGTGACCCTTCCCCTTCCTCTTTTTTCCTCAATTAATCATCAAACAGGGAGAAGAAGAGATACATATATCCTTTGCTTTTCGTTTCATTTTCTTTAGTAAAAACAGTTACCTTAAAGGACCAGTTAGAGTAGGCTTTTACAAACCATTTCTAGCAAATTCATGGGGATAAGCCCCACAAATCTGAAATCATGAAGTGACAGCAAGGTGAAATGCAAGCTGTACATGAGTCAAATATTTGGTCCCTTTTCCGTTCCATTCTCTCAATCTACCAAGCACAGTCTGACAAAATCTAACACCAAATATATACTAAGAACTGAACTGTATTATTACAGGTCAATTTCAAGAAAAACATCAATACATCACCAGAGAGTCATCCTACCAGGGATAACAATATCACCAAGTCCAAGCATTGAAAATGGCCTTGCAGAATCTGCCGTAGGGAACAGAAGCTGCAACACAATTTAAATGACAAAATTAGGAAGAAAATCACAAGTTTGTTTTAATCTGACAGTTATCATGGCACATAGACTACAAAAAGATCACGCGAAGACATACAAACAAATATTTCTATTGCCTTTAGCAAAAAATTTAACCTTAATTGGAGCATCAAATGATTTTGCAACGCTGACCATCACAGGAGTGAAGAAAACCCAGAAAATGTCATATACAAATAGACCAGCCTGCAAAATACATAAATGTTAAAGAGTCAAAGACCATATACTTTATCCTTTGGAAACTAAGCCCTAATATATCTGCATGGAATAAAATATAGTTCTTGACCAGAGGCATTTATCTGAGCTTAGAATTGACTGAAATGGTTAAAAGGAAATGGCGAAACTGTGTGTGTGTGTATGTGTGTGAAAGAGAGACAAAATAAAATTATATTTTATTTTTCACAACCATATTTGAATTTTCTCAAATGAAAAGGAACAGAGCAGTTCCCTGATTTTTCTGCAGCTAAAGGATTGCTTGCATAAAAAGTGGGATGTGTCAAAACTAGCAATTAAAATGTTATAAAAAATTGAAGCTTTCGACACCATTATGTTCAATTAAAAAGAAAAGGAATTGCCTACCAAGAGAATTGCACCAGTCTTGAATGAGCCAAGAGAAAGCATTTCAATTCCCTGTAAACGTTAAAGGTGGAGTCACTGGTGTCAATTACAGTTTACGAATTATAACTGATTTACAATTTACAATTTTATACAAACTCAGCATTAAGATAGAACATTTAATTTATTTTCCAGGCCCGATTTCTACTGAATAAGCTTAATTTCTAAAAAAGGCTTCACTTCAAACCAGAAAAGTGAACACCAAAAATATGCAAAAATACAAAATTATCTGGTATAGTTGGTTTGTGCCAATTTTCTATGGTCAGTTAAAATATAATTGGCATAAAGAAACAGTAAAAATTATTTGTCAGGTACACAATCAAGTTTTTATCATTAATTGGTTGCTATCTAAATGGTTATGAATCAAGCTATTATCATTAATTGGTTGTTATCTAAATGGTGACGAACCTGTCAGTTCAAATTTTAATTTACAAACATAATATTACAGACAGACATATTGATAAAAGTGTCAAACCTGAATACAGAAAGCAAGACCCAATATATTATTTGCCAGCCAATGCTTCTGCAAAGCATACCAGGCACAAAAAAAAGTGCCGGGGACTGCAGCAACGATCTGTGACCTTGTAAACTCAACCTCAAAAGCTGTGTAAGAAAGGTGCACGGAAAAATATCATTCAGAATGGTTGAAACAAGTTAATGTCAAGTAGATCAACTGCAAACACTTATAAGTAGCAAAAACAACAAAAAACCAAAAACAAACGCATGAATGCATTAAACATTATCCTGTATTATACTTGGTTAAATTTATCATCCCTTCTCTAAAAAATAGTTCAAAATTCATTTAAGAATGCAAGTAGAATCTAAAGATACTATTGTTGTGCAAGGAGCATTTAAAAATAGATAATCACTAAATGTAGGGTTAAAACTTTCAAATAGATAAAAGAATATATGCATTGTCAATAAGTTAAGAACTCTCAAACTTGATGATATTCCATTGGTAAATCACAACCACTAGTAGCTATCAGTGGTAAATGGTAAAATACCGTAAAAATAGCCAAAAACTGTCATCGTTGACAATTAATTGAAAGATTAATGTCAACGGCAGTAAAGTAATTAAGAAGGCAGGGTGTCACGTACAGCGGAAATATGGAAAACGCCAGACTATGAGGTCATCATTCCAATGCTTCGGCAGAAAGCGCTTAATAGATGGCAATAATGTTGCCCTGCAGACAGCGGAAGAGAAAATGTGTTACAATAGAAAATGAGAAAAGATGGTTCTATTGACTAAATAACAAGTACAAAGCAAAAAAAAACATACGAAAGTGCAACAATCCCAAGTACAAAGAAGTAGCCTGTCAACACAGTGTTCACCAAGTCCTTAGATAGAAACTTAAAGAGTAAGAAAAGGGATAATAGCATTGCACTCCCAACAAAGGGAAAACGCATAGCATGTTCATTGGACATTGTCTCCTGCACAATTAAATACAGCGTGATTGAGATAAATCAAAACTTAAGATACGAAAGTGCAATATGAATTTAGTTGATATGAACCGACAGTGTAAGGTCAGTAAATCACAACCGTCGAATTAATGGAAATATTTGACTTTTGTTTTGATCACCTCTAAAGTCACAAACATGATTGGTTGTGATTGACTAACAATGTAAAACTTTTTACACTGACCGTGAATAGAAATTAAACTATACATATATACAAATAAAAGAATAACCAACCAACATTGGCTACTACTTACAGTTGGTGGGGTTGGTTTGACGGATCGGTAGCATCCCACAAATACAGTGATGCAAGCAGTCAAGACAACATTTAAATTTGGATCTACTTTCACAACAAGCGGTGCTAAAGATAAACCTGAAGTGACATATAAAATGCCGTTAATATTAATTAATCAAGCCATTTTCGTTGTAACTCATAAATCAACATAACTAAACAAGGTAGGAGCAGCAAAATTGAGAATTCTAAACCAGATTAAACACAATAAAACCATAAAACATAACACCATACAAGATTTCAGAACCAAATATTTAAAACGTAGTATCCCTTTTATGTTTGAGCGTACAGTTTAAGCACATTACTATTACATTGTAGAGTTACTAGAATGCACAAAGTATACTTACAATATTGGAGTATATAAAGTATAAACTGAAGCAAGAAAACTTAATAAAATTCACCAAAAGAAACGAACCTGCCAAAGCCAAATTCGCAATTCGCTCCGTGTTCTTCATTCTTTCTAATCCGTTTTAAAAATTATGGATCTACTGAAGTCAAACGCTGCGAGAATAGCCTCCACTGCGATCAAGAAACAACGAAATTAACAGAAAATAAAAAATGTACGATCGATCGATTAATCCAAAACACATAAAACATCGAAGATTAACATTGAAAATCTTGAGAAAAGAAAGAAAGAAACCTCCAATCGGAAGAGAAAAATTGCGGGACCGATTGAGTAGAAGAGAATCCCTGAATTGCAGCAGATCGAAGAAAGAAAGAAAGAGAAATTGATTTGGGAAAAATGATTTTATTAGGGTTTAGAGTTTTACCGAGAGAGTCAAAAGTCAAAGAGAGGGGTAAACTCAAACCGTTTAGTTAACTATTATTAATCATTAATTAAGAAGGAAAGAAGAGTTTTTTGGTGTGTCACTGCCAATGAGATGAGACGAGTGAACCGTTTTTGCTTACGTGGCAAGATGTGAATTGCTGAGTGACGAAACAGATCAGTTACTATGATAAAGTTAAACCACCCACGTAGGTTGAGGTCTTTTAACCAATCAAAAACTCGACATTTGTCACGTAGGATTTCTGAGTTAATGTCCACCCGTCCCTCGCTCGAGTGACATGGACTATAAATATCAAGGTCACGGTAGGAAAAAAAGTTACTATTAGTAAAGAGTAAAAAAAAACCAAAGAAAATTAATTTTTTTTGACAGGAAGAAAATTTCAGTTGTATTATATGGATATTTTAATACAATTTCAAAAAAAGCATATATATATATATATATATATATATATATATATATGTAATTTATTTAGGTTAAATGTTATTTGACTCAAATTTAGGTTTAAATGTTAAAATATATTTTTTTCTCAATAAAATTGTTAAAATATATATATATAATTTATTTTTTTGGTTAAATGTTCTTTGACTCAAACTTAGGTTAAAATATTAAAATCTAAATAAATAATGGGAAAAGTTAAAAAATAAAAAATAAATAATCGAGGATCGATTTTTTTAAATAAAACAAATAAAAGCATTCAAGTGTCTGTATTTGATTTATTTATGCTCCACAATGTGTTTGATTCCATACTTGTCATTAAGGTGCAATAGTTGCTTTTTGTTCGACTTCGGCGAGGAAAAAAAATTTAGACCAACCAAAAATAATTGGTTTAATTTGATAAAATTAAGAACATGATTTTAACAAAAATAGAAAACAACCGGAACATGAAAATGATTTTAAAACAAATAAAATTTATATTTCCCTTAATTGATGTTGGCTTAAGTAGCATAACAAGTATCTTTAGCTTGTGAAGGATTAATTAGAGATTTTAAAGAAGTTTATATTTAAGCTTAATTGTAATTTTAGTCTCCCTATTTATACTGATTTACGAAATTGGTCTCTCTATTTTAAAAGTCGATAGTTTTGGTCCCTCCCTCAGATTTTTAAACTAAAAAATGACGATTTGATATATTTTAAATGACGTGACATACAATTCTATGATATAAAACCATCTAGATCTATTAATTATTCATATGTCATTAATTAAATTAAAAATACGAAGAAAAAAAAAACTTCGAAGTTGAAAGTTAAGTTTTTACGACGTTTTATTTCAATTTAATGAGTGTTAATCACTCTACATCATCGTATCATATGTCGTGTTATTTAAAACATCTCATGTCATCATTTTTTAGCTAAAAAATCAGAGAGACCAAAACTGTGGACTTTTAAAATAGGGGGACCAATTTCATGAATCAGTATAAATAGAAGGACTAAAATTGCAATTAAGCCTTATATTTATGGTGTCTTTTGTAATCTCAGTTGAGTTACCTTTGTGTTAGCTATGCTTTAAGGACTAGTTCATGCTCTTTGAATGATTTTCAATTTAGGTGGAAGTGGAAATGGATTCTCTTGTTATAGTCAACATGACTCGGTCAAAGAAAACAAGTAATCTTTATCTTAAGTCGCTTCTTCAAGAAGTTATATCTCTTGTGGATCCCAGAAAATAAAATTTTGTGATAAATTATGTTTACTGTGAGACTAATCGATGTACTAATAAGTTAACTAACTTTAATCTCAGTTGAAATTTTAGTATTGTTGACCTATCTACTCCCCTCTAAGTCTACTACTTCTTTACAATGATGATTGTAAAGATGATTGTAAAGGAATCTCTTTCTCTCATTTTGTCTCTTGAGTTTTTTTCTTTTAATTTTCTTGTTCATAAAAAAAAAAAGTTTAATAAAAAACACCTATGTTAAAATAGCATAGATTTGTTATGCTATTTTGAGTTTCTTTAGATAACAAGTTCACAATGTCGTCCTTTAAAAAAAAGTGTAATTAAATTAAAATATAAATAAAAATAAAATTTAAAATATCTATGTATTTAGTTTAAATTAAACATGATATATTAATTTTTAAAATGCTTCAGATGAAACATGAGATTAAAAAATATAATTGTTATGTTTGAATCTCATGTCATAGGGTATAATTGATAACTCAACTAATAAAAGTCAAATTCAATTGAATTCAAATCAATTTAATAGACCGGAATTGAATTTTTGAACTCATTTATTTTAGACTTCGTTTGGATATTTTAAAATAAGCAGAATAAAATAGAAATAAATAGAATGAAACATAAAAAATAAAATTTCATCTCATACACCTTAAATTAGAGGGGAATACAACAAATGGAGATAACGAATATATTTCATTATATTTCATTTCATTCAATTAACTTTTAAAATATCCAAACAATAGAATCGCATTAGATATTTATACTCAAAAGATATTTATACTTATATAAGTAAGGAATAATTTGTATTATAGTCAAAAGTTAATAGATATAGATAAAATATCATTAATAATACACCTGAAGCCACCAAGGTGAAAAGTGATAATATCATATATTTTTTTATATTGGTTGGAGTTGAGTTGATAGAAAAGGGAGTTGACATGAAATAAACCAAATTTAAGTCGAGTCTACTTAATTTAGTAGGTCGCACCAATAAAAATGTACTAAGGGTGTGTTGGACAGTGTTCATAGATGTTCTTAGACTAAGTATTGTACCTTAGTACAGTGGCTCAATCCCTCCCTTTGGAACTAACTTCACAAAAGTACAAAGATTACCTGACCACATCTTCAACCAACAAAAGCAATACCAAAACCACATTACCACATCTTCAACCAACAAAAGCAATACCAAAACCCATGAGTCTCATCTCTGAAAAAATGTTTTTGGTGGATTCTACTGTCAGTCCATGGTGAACCATGTTTTAGAACCAAATTTCCCATTTTCCCTTCACACCTAATCTCCTCTGCAACCTAATCCACTCTCTGCTCAGGAGGACACGGGTGAAGGTGATTGTGAGGAAAAATAATCTAATGAGAGGATGTATAAAATCCACCTCTTTTTGTTTCTAAAATCAAAAAAGTGATGCTATTAAGATTGAAAAAACGTTAAACCCACCCACATAAACTTTATGAATAACAAAAAACGTTAAAATCCCAAATGGCATTTGTTTGGAGAATTTTAGGGTGTACCACATATGTTGACCACAAGATTCACCTGGTCCTCACAATACAGTTGCAAAATCCTTCACATATTATTCACCGTTGCAAGATGAGACGTGACCACCACTGCACTGCCACTACCATATAGTTTCTCCTCCCTCCTAAAAGAGAGCACTCAGATAGGTAACCACCATTGTGGTTGTTGTGGTTGGAATCGTCGCTGCTCTCTTGTCTGGAAGAAACAGACTTCACCAACTAACTCTCTTCAATCTCCAACTCCGCATGCTTCAACTTCTTTGGATCCCCAGTTCATATCAAAAACAGAATAAACAGATTAAAATAAATTGCAAAAGACAAAAGTCCAATTCGCCCAAAGATGCTTGAGATCAAACCTCAAACCTCTCCAACAGATGATATATGATACACACCAAGTTGAACCTTTGACTACATGCTTAAAAGCTTAAATAACACAATTATCAAACTGTACCACACCGTGTTGCTTTTCATCTTCTAGTTCCAAAAGAACACCCATACCCAGTACAAATACTAGACAGATATAGGGGCATAATAAAAGCTTTGCCATGTGCAATGCGTTCCAGCCAAATCGACCGATCCTCCAAAACAAAGAAGCCCAGGTTCACACATCATCAGAGATTAAGAAAATTAAAGATCAAATATAACTTGTTCGATGATATAATATAATATTGCATGATTCCATGAACAACATATTACAAGTCCTGTGATGCTACCATTAACATCCTACAACTAATACCTAATCCCTACAACTAATACCTAATCCCCACAACTCCTAAAAGATATTAAATGTTTTATTTTTATATAAGTACCCGCTCAACTCCAAGTCACAATCAGTTACAGTTAATACAAGTAAAATTGAGGAAAATAAATGATGCGAACACAACACAGTCAAATAATCAACGGCCATGGTGCTCAGAAAAAATAATAAACTATTGATAAACTCCCAATACAAATTAACAAGTGCTTAAAAATCGGATGACTGCAACAAGCATAAAAAACCACGAGGACAACCAAACTTGTAAATAAAAGCAGCAGCCAAAAATAAAATCGATTAACCAAAATCAGTAAAATGAACATAAACTAGCAACTTAAAATTAAAGTAAGGACATCATAATATGATGATTCAGTAGTTTTTCTCCAAAATTCGGTCACTGTCAAATAAACTCTACCTCACAGTTACAATATCATCAATCTTCAAAATCATCCGCACACACTCTGTTGCCAAGGTGATAGCACTTGTGCTTACTAGCAACGGCTGCACCACATTCTCTTCGAGGATGTTTGTAATCTGACCTTTCCTAACATTGATTCCAGTATTTATCTCACCTTTGGCATGACGATTCCTCAGCTCAGTAACAATCGCAATCGGGTTCAAACCTGCATTCTCAGCAAGAGTATAAGGAACAACTTCAAGCGCCTCAGCAAAAGCTCGAATACAATAACCCTCCATCCCATGCAACACCTTAGCCCATGCACCCAATTGCCTCGACAACTCAATCTCCGGGGCACCACCACCTGCAATCAAAAACCTCTTGGCAACCAAACACCTAACAACACACAAAGCATCATGCAAACTGCGCTCGGCTTCATCGAGCACTAACAAATTCGATCCACGGACAAGCACAGTTGTGGTCTTTCCCATATCCTTAATACCAGAAATCTTCACAATCTTCCCATCACCGAGAGAAACCTCTTCCACAAGATCAGCATAACCCAACTTCTCAACACGAAAATGCTCGATATTTGCAATCGGCAAACAATTAAGAGTCTTTATAATGAACTCAATTTCATCTCTCTCAACATCTTTAATCACCAAAATCTTAGCTTTAGCAAGGTAATGCAAAGACAAATCAGTAACAGCATCTCTCAAAATACTCTTCTGAATCAACAACACATTACAACCAGTTGCCTTAATCTTCTTAATCATACCTAGAATATAACTCCTCTCTTCCTTCAAAATCCTATCCATTTGAGAGTAATCACTCACCACAATACTCTGTTCAATGTCGGTTTTCGGAGGCGAAATCTGAAACTGAATCACAGCAATCTTTGCATTCTCCATTCGGGTGGGTCCACCAGCAGCATGGCTAACCTTCTTATCAAAAACCAAACCATTAACAAGCTCCGTGTCGTCGACGGTTCCGCCAAGCTTTTTAACGATCTTAACATCCCGAAGATCGACCATTTCCGGCTTGGCGGGGTCCACGACGGATAAGACGGAGTCGACGGCGAGTGGAGCGAGGAGTGAGGAGTACTGACTCACAACCTTGCTGTTCAATGAAGTACTAGCGGATTTAACGAGAGAATCGCGATCGGAGAGTTCAACCGGAACAGCCATGGCGGTGAGAACGTCGACAGCTTTAACGGAGGCTTTGTGAAGAGAATCGGAAATAACGGTGGGATGAATACCGTGAGAGAGAAGGAGGAGACATTTTTCGAGAAGTGCGCCGGCGATAACGACGACGGTGGTGGTACCGTCACCAGCGGCGGAGTCTTGAGATTTAGAAAGTTCAACGAGCATTTTAGCGGCGGGTTGAAGGACTTTCATTTTGTTGAGGATGGTGGCGCCGTCGTTGGTGATGATGACTTCATCGGAGGAAGTGGAAATCATTTTGTCCATTCCTTTAGGGCCGAGACTGGTGCGAACGGCGTTGGCGACTGAACGTGCTGCGATGATGTTGGCGTGACGAACATCTTCTTTGCGCTTGTTGTCGACGTAGGATTCAGTTTTGGAGGATCGGTGTTGTGGTGCTACGATTGTTGCCATTGGTGGTGATTAGAGGGAGAGTGAGAAACCCTAGAGTGAGGGGAATGTGGAAACTGAAAACCCTAGATTAACGAAATGAGTGTGTAAGTGGGAGTGAGTGTATGAGTTAAGGAAGAAGGACCTGTTTGTAAATTGTGAAATTGTGTTGTGTTATTTATTTTCTCAGTGGCGTTTCGTCTTTTCTTTTCTTTTTTTAACAAAATTATTCAGTGGTATTTTGTTTTTGGTATTGCGCGCTCACTGTTCGTTCCTTTGTAGCGAAAGTGGAAGGGTTTGAGCCTCATTACTGTTTCTGTTTTTTTTTTTTTTTTTTTTTTTTTTTTTTTTTTTTTTTTTTTTTTTT
>JBBPBP010009777.1:66837023-66851074 GCA_037974735.1 Cicer chorassanicum | reverse complement strand
TGCAGTAATCATTGAGGCTAAAACGGTAATATGTCTTAAAGACATTCCATTTTCTTGTCTTTTGATAAACAATTTTTTAGTAACAATCGACATTACTTTTATTAATCTTATTTGTATTATAAAAAATGTCAACAAGTGTTTTTACAGTATTAATTTAGAAATTAAATATAAAAAATACTAAAAATTATGTAATTTAAATTTTAAAATTGTAAAAAATGAAAATTTTCACTCAATTTATTATTTCTTTCTTTCTTTTTTAACAATTGACTTTAAAATATTGTTAGGATGGCTCTTATATTATAATAATAGTAAGTAAAGGATTTACTTCCAAGATCATGTGTCTTTTTGTTTTTAAAAACTCGGTTCATGTGTCACTTCGTCATCACAATTATTTTTTCTCAAGAAAAATATTTTCTGTATAATATTTTATCAGCATTGTAATGGTTTTTTTATTAATACTTGAAAACTAAATTAATCAGATATTAATAGTAAATATAATTAGATCATAACATTACTTCATTAAATAATTTTGTAAAAATGCAAACAAAATTTGGTGAATAAAATGAAGTGTTGGCGTGCAATTTCGAATTATGAAGATTTTATACAGAAAAAATTTAGTTATTTGATGTATTTTGTATTCTTTCATATTGGAATGATTTATTTTCATGATTAGTTGTTTTAATTTATAGTCACTTTATATGTATTTTGTATTTTATTTTTTATGTCTCGGTGAGGGATGAATTAAGTCTCTCACTAGTGAGACGAAAAAATCACCACTAGATTTAATCAATAGTTTATATGTATTGGAATTAAAAGTGAGAACATCTACATATTTTCACTCACAACTCTTTCACTCCAAAACTGCTCATCTTCACTCTCTTGAAGATCCTCGTACCGCTTTACCTGACTCAAAGAAATACACCCCGTACTCTCTTCCTTTGGTATTTTATTTGGTTTTTGCGTTTTTGAAAGTAATGAAGGGTGATGTTGATCAAGTTCCATCATTCAGAATTCAGAAGGGCAACGTATGACTTTACATTGTGCTAAAGTCATATCTTCTGCAGATTTTTTGAAAAGACGCAGATGAAGAACAGTTGTATATGAAAATAAGTAAATGTTCTCACTTTTAATTTTAATAAATCTGAACCGTTAGATTAAATTTAATGGTGTTTTTTTTTTGTCCCACCGGTGAAGGACTTAATTATTCCTTCACCCTACAAGCCACCTAATTTCACTATCTACAATGAGAGACTCACTAGAACAAACTTTTTACTTTCTTTACATGATCGGTGGTACTACAAAATAATCTCTCCGTCTCAAATATATAAACAAAAATTAATTTAAAAAATTGATACATTTAATTCAAAATTTGAAACATTCACTTTCCTTAATCTATTTTTTTGCTTATAATAATAGATAAACTGCCCAAAAGCACACAAAAGTAAACAATAAGTAAAAATAACCCAATGAAAGAGGAATCACCCGTTATAATTTAATTTATGAATTTTAATTCTTCATTCACAGAAAAAAGGATTATGATAAAATAAATTCATGCGGTAAAGGCAATAATAATTTTGAAATAAATGGTATATTTAAAAAGTATACATATTTTATGTCATTTTAAATTGACCAATGAGAGTAACTATTAATTTTACTTAGCTAGCTAATACTCACAACGAGCTAATTTTGTCAATCAGTACTTACCAAGGGACAACACTGCATGAACCTAGGACTAGCCTAATAGTATCATTATAGATAAAGCTATCAATTGAAAAGGGTCCAATTTCACATTTCAGCATCAATCCCCGCCAAATTTAATAACTACTCAATCAATGCCATAGAACACAATGAGCGCTTGAATAGACGCCACAAAATCAACACAAAGCCTCTACACACTTACAACCCAGATTCAGGTTTTCTACAACTGAATATGAGATACAAATGAAAAACTACAAAAACTTTTAGTAATGGACTTCCCCTGCATTTTCTGTTATACACTGATCTGATCCATTTTGGGGGAGTGGGTGAGTGTGGAGTCCATATCTATCTCCATTTCTTTACATATTCAAAGCTTGGATTCCAAAATTTCATTATTGTCTACTCCGCAGATCAAAAGTATGCACCATTAAGTTTCAGGGCAAACCAAATTTGGACAAGGCTGATTGGAATAAAGTTGAGAATGCCTGTGATGAGCTTTGGTCATCAGCTTTTATTTTAATCTGTGACTTGGCCGATGATGTGTTGATTATACACTCTACAAGATATATTGATGCTTCACCCGCTTTTTGAGCAAAGAAAAAGAACTTGAAATTGGGAGACTGACCGCCAGATGCAATGCAGTGTATCGAATGATTTTGCATGTGCCTGAGGAGTGCACTGGGAGTTGTCAATGATGCAATTCCATGAGGACTTAAAGAATATTCCTGCATCATATTATTAAATGTTACATGCCAACCAAAATGTCCATTTAGTAGTAGGAGGGAGGTAGTCAAAGAAAAAGAGAAAAGATACAGTACAAATTAATATATTTCATTGTAATATAAAACTATATTTTTACCCTCTCATTCATTAATGTGCTGTCACATTATGAGATTCAAATTCATTAGGTGATGTGGCAAGACTTTATTGGATGAATATTCAAATTAAGTTGATGATATTGTATTAACGAAACTGAGAATATAATTTCAAAGCAAACCTCTGATAAGGATATTGGTAGTTGACGCCATTTCTGCTGAAAAGTGCCAGGATCCAGTACAGCTTTTGGGTTGAGGGTCAATGGGGGAGGTGACGGTGTGGTTGCAGTCCCAACCGGAAAATCTAAACCAAGCAGATCATCAATTGCCAAGCTAGAAACTGGAGTTTGGCCAGTTGCGCTGGTACTTGAAAATGCCAAATCTGCAAGCGATTGTGAAGTTGCAGAAGGGGCAGAACCACTATAGGAAGGAGCATTATATGCAGAACCATTGCTACCAGGATCTCTAACATCATCTTTATCTGTGGTACTTAGAAGCAGATCCTTGTCATTTTCCTCTACTCTCTGAGCAGGAACAACAGAATCTCCGGACTCTGCACTAATAGATAGATTTCCAAGTTCATCTGAAAACTCAAGTGTCCCTCGGTGTTCCTTATCAGTGAACATGTAAGAAGGCTGGATGAATTTGTTCGCGTTAGTTTGACAGAACTTAGCATACAACTCAGAAGAGAGGGAGGTGAAAAAATAGACAACGATTGCGGTAATATAAACATGTTTTAAATAACAATAATAAAAGACAAGGTGTTAGCCTTTCACAGAGCAAGTTGTAACACTAAAGCCAAGGCATTGAAGCACAAGTTCAGACAAAAGGGTTTCATATTTTTGAAATTTTAAAATAAATGCTATTGTATAAAAAAGTGCGAACTCTAAGTGAAACAGGGTTATTCAACAATTGACGCAAAACTCAAGTGGAACAGGGGAGACACAGTAAAACACAATTAGAATGGTAACATGACCCATTTATCATCTTTTCCCCATTTTATTTTGATATCTGTTTAAAATGGCAAAAAGTACAGCAGTAAAAAACAATTTTTTTAGAAATGGCTTCAAGTTTAAAATTGATCCAAATTAAATGATTAATTTGTGCTCATTATAAACCAACCACTTGGGGGAGTAGATTAATTACCTTTTGGTATACAACAGACAAACTGTTAAATTCATCAAATATGCGATCTTTAACTTCGCTGCTCTGAGTATCAGCAAATACTGAAACTGCTTGTTTTGGAGGGTTTACCACACTCTCTGCCACTGATACATTGTATTGTAGAAGCCTGTAATAAAATAAGGCCCTATCATGAACATCCTGCAATCAACAAAAGCTCATGTAACATAATGCTACAACACAAACAAATGCTTAATTGCATTGTTTTAACAACTCCAATAGTAAGTAGCAAAACAACTCAAACCTGGTGAAAGTCAGCAAGACCAGCAGCCAGTGCAGCTCCTAATGCTTTTTGAGTCTCAGGGGGTCTCTTAAAGAAACACTTCATTACTGAAGTAAGAAGATGTAAGCGAACCTGCATCAAGACACAACAGTTACTCAAATTTCAATTAAGTATAGACAAAGACATGAAATTTCTTCTTTTATTTATCAAATTAAAAAATATATATGGTGATTAACATGCAGCCGCAAAGGGGTGTCAGTGATGTATGCATATTTTCTAATCAATACAACAATAGAATTATATGACAATCTGTTAGGAACCCAAGAATTAGATTCCAAGGATTTAGAGGAAGAACACAAATATTTAGAAAAAAGGATAAGAAATAATAGGAGATAATATCTCCAAAGAAAATGATACACAAGAGCGGATACGCTCCTACAATAGTATAAATCACTCAAATTCTAAATTTTGCAAAAGATGCTTTACAAGGGAATCGAAGTCTATATTTATAGACTTCTTTTTTACACGAGGATAGAGAAAAGGATTAATAGAAACTACCCTAAAACAGAAACAGCAACTAACAAACAGAAAATAACTAACCTAACTAACTAATCCAACAACCCTTAACTAATTCAACTACTCTAATTTCCATTTATTCTACATCCTAACACAATCAAATTAGATTCTCATCAAATCCAAACCCTACATGATTCCAGGACAGATGTGGGCTACTCATGGTCTGACTAGGGGGATGCTGAGGCCAGTCAATGCCACCTCTGTTCTTCATGAAGAAATTAAGAATCTAAGATGATACATAGTGTTTGTACTATTCATGTTTCAGCAGGAGCAGGAGGGAATTATTGAAGCAGGGGGACTCTCAAGTGTTAAAAGAACAATAGAATAATGCTTAGGGCTATGCCACGTCAAAATTGGCAGGATACAGACCCAACAATGATTTGATGGCAGGCGTGGGTACTCATGGTATGACTGCGGTAATTAATGTTTCTGCTGGGGCTGGAGATAATCATTGAAGCAGAAGATTCTGAAGAGACAGAAGAATACAGGAATAATGCTTGCAGCTATGCCATGTCACAATTGTCAGGATACTTGAAATTAAACCTACTAAAGAACTGTATAATGAGTATTTAAAACAAATGCTGTAAAATGTCATTTTTACACAATACAGTTTGCATCATAGTTATTAAAACCAACCCAGTATAGCCTGTCCGACCAGTGAGTGGAATCTTAGGCTGGTTTGGCTCAAAGCATACAGAATTGCAAACTGAACTAGTCAAAGTTACAGCCTGGAGGTTTCGTCAAACTCACTCAAGCATGACTCTTTAATGCAATACAAATCAACTGTGAAATTTATTGCTAAAACTGCATAGCAATTAGGTCACAAAAAGCATAGTCACTGCCCCCAACACCTTATATAACAACTTCAAATCTATGACAATATAGCTATGGCCCACGAAACTTAACACCTAATGTCTAGCCACAACAGTGTGTACTATATTGTATAGGAGGAACTGCTTCTGGCACTACAGTCTACAGCTGACTAATGTGGGACTTCCTGATGCCAACCTTAGTTTCTAAGTGCCTTCACTCTTCAAATTTCAAAATTATACAACTTTAAAATAATTAGGGGGAAAAATTGCTGTGGTCGGTATTTGAAATGTTTTACTAGAATTTTGCTGGTAGAAATTTTCATTAACTCAATACTGTAGTGATGTTCTAAACAGTTATGTGTCTAAATATATTCACCTAGCTTTGTAAACTAAATTATGGTTTGAACTTTGAAAACATGTTCATGCTGCAGAGGTTTTATTAATAAGAGTATACATTATGAGATTTCAAATGAGAACGCCGTTAATCCTTCAAGACCAAAGAGCAGGTCAGAGATATAATATAAAACCATTCATATGTTTTCATTTAACAGCTTAAACTATTAGGAAAGTTGGTTCATGACAGCATCAAATACGAAAGTCTAAATCTCAAATGCAAACATTACAAGACTGCAAACCATACAAAGCTATGTATAGTACCTCGGCAGAATGCTCCTCATCCCAATTTTCAACCAGACTTTCCAAGACATAGGGAGCATCATGCATGTCCTGAGAATATTCTCCCAACATCCATATGAGAGCTGCCTTAGCCTTAGGTTCTTGGACATTTTTGCTACTGATATTCCCAACAACAGCAATACAATCTTGACTCCATTGTGGATATTTTCTTAGTAGATCTTTCACAAGAACCTGCATAAAAGAACTTCCGAACTTGTTAGTCTATCCTACCATTACCAGGTCAAATCAAAATGTTATACTTTTTACACATGTTCATTAATAATGGGAAGCAGTGCAATATTTATCTTAGGCAAAATTTCCAGGAATCTAGCAGGTATTCATCATGTTTACCAGAGCTTCAGATGTAACATAGTCTTTTTCCATCTCCAGAAATTGTAGAAGTCGGTCAACAATAGCATTGACATCATACTGCTGCAATGCTATCTTCCCAACAGCCCGAATTGATTCCCTTGCAATTGGGATGTCAACATTTGCAGCATACTCACATAATTCTGTCACTGAAGTGGGACACAAAAAGTTCTTGTATAAGCCATACATAAAAGAAAGGGAGTGATTCAAACCAGAGATCAAAACATCAAATGGAAAATGCAATTATCACAATTTCTCCCTCTCCTAACCCCCTCCTTTCTCTAGCAGATTTGGGGAGTTACTAACCTATCTCATAGGTGTTACTTTCATTTGCAACTGCAGTCAGCATTTCAAGCTTCAACTTTTTGACATATGATGGCTCATTATACTGGCAATAGAAGTGTTTGTAGTCTGAAGAAAATATATAAGGTGCACGCATGACCAAGAGATGCAGGTGGCTTAAAATTGCATAAGATTGTTCCGGACTTCCTGAGCTCACTTGAGTTAAGAGAGGGGCTTTGATACGCTCATATACCTGAACAATAAGAAGTTGCATCAGAAATCACATTGCTTCAGGCAAGCAACCAAAGATGACAAGATACAGTCAAAACAATAACATGATCAAACCAAAAAGGTTTAAATAACAAAAATGTTGGTTAAAAAGGTTGCTACGTAATCAAGCTGTTTGGAGCTTGGCTGCGCCTTACACAAAGATGGTCAAACATAAGCTTGAGGCTGATCATGAGTTGAGGTAAAATACTCCCTAGTTTATTTAAAAGTCCAAGCCCTTATAGTTCACACTTCACTATGATAATATAAAATACTACAGATTTGTTCGCATACGAACAAACAAATATTAATGCATAAGACTCATTTGTTTTCTTTTTGCTAGAATAAAGCATGCAATTCTTATGTTTCTCGAGTACATTGTCTATCTTTATTTTTCTCCTAGTTACTAAATATTGTAATTTGTAGCATAAATGTTATGTGTTGGTAATCAATGTTGTAATCACTGACTCATGTACTAATCATATGTATATAAATAAGATCAATTGTGTTAACAAATATACAAATCCTTATCTTAAACCATGTACCACCTATAAATTGAGGGTACGTAAACATGACATGACATCAACACCTGAAACTGACAAAACTTTCCAAAAACATAGTATACAATGCAACATAATGGATGTAAAGAAATAGCAAGGAGTTTAAATCCGAAGTAAATTAAACTAAGTTATACTTTTTTGGGAGGCACATGTATATATTCTTAGAGGGTGTTCGGAAGTGTTTATTTGAACTTATATTATGATATAAACACTTGTATGTAAGTGTTTGAAAGAGCTTATGATATGTCTATTAGCTATTTTCAGCTTATTTCCATATATAAGCTTTGCAAGATGACTCATAGAAACAGTTTGTATACAGCTTATGTGGACTTCACTCTTATTTCCATATAATTTTTTAGAGCTAATGTGGACTTCACTCTTATTTCCATAGAAACAGTTTGTATACAGCTTATGTGGACTTATTTCCATATACTTATTTAGAGCTTATGTGGACTTCACTCTTATTTCCTCTTCCACTGTAAACAGTTTGTATACATAAACTCTTATATGATCAACGCTTATTGAATGAGTATTTAATTAAGCTATTTACCCAAACACTCTATTAATATATTGGCAGGTTAGGAAGTAAAAAAAGAAGCAATGCAAACAATACACAAAAACAAGATTGGAAAACACAAGGATCCGGAGCCAAATGAAAAAGTTATCAATAATTGAACTGCTTGTGAGCTGATGAGCCAAACATCATAGTTGAATTAACTAAACCAGCTTTAGTATACTGCTCAAGCTTATTTACACAATACAGAATCTATGATGAACTGACCCAAGAAAGTTTCAAGTTTCAGCCATAGGAACTCAGAGATGGCTTAGTTTACTTGCATCCCTAAGGTTAAGGTCATAAAACCACCCAATTGTGTGTCCATGTATAAATACCACAAGCATTGCCTTAACCCCAATGCCAAATACATGTCCTCTAAGAATGATTCAGTGTGCTACAACGGAAAAGTAGTTTAAATAATTACAAAAAAGATTATGACATAAGCCAGAGAATTTAATGTATGGAAAAATAATCATAAAAAAAATTATGTTGTATAGAAAAACAGGTAGTTTAAATGACGTTTGCACGCATATACTCAAATCAATACATACCTGCTGATGAACATCAGCCATAGATAATGTCAAATGCAGAAATACTTTTATAGTTGCCAAGACGACAGCACCATTTGCATGCTGGAGTCTATCTTCAAGGAGATTCATTATATCAAATATTTCACTATTATCTGATGGAATGTACTTGGCCACCAATTCCATCACAAGACATTGTGCCCATTCACTAAATTCCTTAATGCTGCACGTTGTAAAAAATAAACTGATAAGTTATTGAAAAATTAGTATTTTTACAAGATACTACAGATGCTTTTTTTCCTCTCTAACGCCTGCCACAATGAAAAACACATTTTATAGTCTAAAACAAACACAACTAGCAATTAAGGTAATTAAAATTCGTATTCACATTTGTGAAGTAACTATCCAGTCAACCATTTACTCCCACAACTATACCAATTACCAAGTATAATTGATTTATAACTGTATATGAAGACACAGAAGCTAATATGCTGACAGATTGTACAGTAGCTATAACATTTGTAAAATTGAGAAATAGAAAGATACAAAAAATCTTTCAAAAGGGAGTCCCAAGGGAGGGTGGTTGAGAAGCTTCAGTATATCTGGTATGTGGTAATAAATGAAAGAAAAAAAAATTCAATAGCAAATGTTATGTTGAGAGTTGAAACCATGACCTCCTTATTACTCCAATTCTTATGCCCCTCCCCAAAACCACCAAGCCGCCTTATCACTCCACAAATGAAAAACATAAATTTAGTAGTTCGAAAAATATCAGAAAGCAAGAAACTACTTGAGAAAAGATTACCGATTCAAAAGGTAATAAACAATTGGCTTGCTGTGCAGAGTTTCTCTCTCCCTGGATGCTTCTTCTGAGCTGGTTGACTCTAAGGTCCAAATTTCTTGTAAAGCAGACAAGCAGTTTGCAACTACCTGGTGAAACAAACATGACCATGTCTATAAGTAAAGTGCAATTCATTTGGCAAATGTTTCAATTTCAAATTTTCGAAATACGAAGACTTTTCCTGTCCTGATATATACATGAACAAAAACTGAAAAGCGATAGAAAGAACAAAAAACAAGGAACGTTGTTTTTGTAAGGAACATAAAAATTTATAGAATATAGTAGTTACAACTAAAGATAGCAAAAAGTTAAGCTTAATTATGTAAATACATTTCTCTTTGACAAGTGATGCCAGATTTAACGCACAAGGCAAGAAAAATGAAAAAGAAAATGAGAACAGCTTCAATCTTTTATATTGTATCTTAAGGTTAAGGAAATCAATTTTTCTCTAATGAAGCTATCAAGAAGAAAATAGAAAATTTCACATGTTGCAGGGAGCAATCAATCCCTGTCCACTAACTGAAGTGTGGTTACAGAAGAAAATAAGAGCCAAAGCTCTCAACTATGGAGGTAACTCCTAGCACAAAGCACACGCCAAAAAAATGTAATATCCCCTACATTAGCTTCCCCTCAATTTACATTCCTTTTCCCACTTTCTCTCTCCAGTAACTAACTCCGCCAAGAAACCAATTTACATTAATCATTGGAATATGTAGATTAGCTTGGTTCTAAGGGAATCTCTGAACTCTTTACAAGGCTGAACAGAACATTTGCGATTTATCATCATAAGTTGATGATGAAGTAGCCATAAAAACATAATCCTCACCTGAGTATCTGGATCATTGAGCAACAAATGCTTCAGTGTTTCTGGAAAATCTGCATCAATACATGTGGTGGCTGATATATGATACAGTTTCAAAACCCCAATAACTGCCACCGTCCTGACATAACTGTTATTGTCCTTCAACCCTGACCCTAAAGGCCCAACCAAATACTCCACCAAGTTCGCCACTCGGAGTGAACACAAACTCCTCAATGCTAGTCCCCGAATCATCGGATCCTGATCCTTGCAATCCCTTTGTAGAAAATTAATCGTCAAGAGAGCAAGATCTGGGTTAACCTTAGCATAGTTTCCAACATATAAGTAGCACATTTTTTTCAGGACAATGTCTGATGTTGCCGAACACATTACCATCTCACCAAAGAGAGACGAAACATCAATACCTATAGTCATGTTAGATATCACCTTTTTAAAAAGATCCCTCTTCGAATCATCAGCACCCGGAGCTCGGCTCCCAGCAAGTTGCCGGAGCTGTAATTTCAAATCAGACACTTCACTCTTCCTGGTTAAAATTAAATATTAGGTCAGAACTTAAAGTTTAGATATAAACACCATAAAGAAGAAACAATCCACCACATGATCGAACAGAAAGTAATTCTAATATATCAATAATGGAGAACCAACGTTGTCAATCACAGATTGCAGAAAATAGCAATTTGTTCAAATTCCACAACGCAATAGTGCTATAGCGCCGCTGTTTGACAACATTTTGTACTAAATAGCGTATTGCGGAATAATAGCATTTAGTTCAAATTCCGCAATCCTATGTGGCTATAGCTGCTATATAACAACACTAAGAACACATTTTATGATTTAGATATTAAAAAGATGATGGAAATAGCTAATGCACCAATTAATTGAAGTTAACATAGCCCCTATCCTTGAATGGAAAATATAACACAACGTTGATGTATCTTGAACACTATATTCTATTATGTGGCTCAGTAACTTTATTCATAACAAGTACAGTAGATTTCACTATTGAAGGTCAAATCCAAACAAATAAGACAAAACTCAGCGGCATTGGATCTTGAATATTCATGATAACCTAGAAAATGCGTATACAAATATAAATGAATACGTTTAGTTATATAAAACAAAAATAGACGCAATTTCGTGTTTGCAAAGATCCAAAAAGCGATAATTGATATGCAATGGATTCCATCGATGAGTCCAAAATGAAATTGAAATAAAAAAGAAGTAAGATGAAGAGTGAGAACGGACCCGGAAGGTTGCGACGGAGAGGCAGATCGTTGAGATTGCGGTAACGGTGGAGCCATGACCACTGGAAGTTGACTTAGAATAACCGCACGGCTAATTCGCCCCGTCTTTGAAGAAACTGATGAGATCTAAACAAAGAAAGAAGAAGATCGGTGATTGTAGTTGCAGTGAGTGCTGATTCAGCTTGTATTTTTTTTTTTTTATCAAAAATGATGTTGGAATTATTGGGTAATTGGAATTTAGAAATGAGAAAAACTACGACAAAAAATCTTCGGAAAAAATTGTCACACCTGCAAATATGATTTCGACGTAGTAGAAGCTGAAGTGGCAAAATCAGATTGCTTTTACACCCATTTTACACTTTTGATAAAAAAATGGGCTTAATTACTCTATTTTAATTCATTTACTCAATTAGGCTCATATTTTAAAGGGGACTGTTTTTTTAACTAAAAACGTAATTTTTTATATATATCTTAAATAATGTAATTTTATGATACATAACTATTTAAATACAATAATTATTTATATGTTTTAACGAATTACAAATATAAAAAAATTTAAAATTTAAATTTAAATTTTTAGTGTATTTTATTAGAATTTCGTAAGGGTTAATTATTATATACCATAGTATCACTTTTATATTATTTAAGCACGTTACATCGTCATTTTTTAGTTAAAAAATTAGAATGAGATATCAAAACTGTCAAATTTTAAAATAGGAAACTAATTTCATAAATTGGTAAAAATAAAATAATAAAAATTGTATTTAAGTCATAAAAATATAAAGAGTGATGTGATATGAAATATATATATAGAAAAAACATATACTCTGAATAGGTGTAGCAAAATTAAAAATGTAAACTTATAACTATTATTGTAAGAATGTATAAAAAAAATAGTGAATATATAAATTGGTCACTTAAATTGTAGGCGTTTATCAAATTAGTCCATAGATTTTGTAAATTAACAAATATATTTTTAAAATTATTAAACATTGATCAAAATAGTCTCAAAGTAAACTTTTGTTGTTAGTTATTTTGACGTGAAATTATCATTTAGTACGTGGCTTATTCACTTTAATTCATTTATTATTAGATTAATTAATAAGATCTATTATTTAATAAAATAAAATATGATTGGATTTATTGATACAATAGTGGAAAATAGAAATGTGCACGTTCAAAACTATTTATTTATTTATTTTGATGAAAATAAATGATATTTATTGATTAAACTTGTAGAATACGATAATGTAATACAAATTTAAATTTGCTAAAAATTATAAAGAATGAGTATGCGAACAAATTCGCAAAACAACTAAATTAACACGAGAACATGTCTACAAATATGACAAAATTTAAGTGTCAAAAATATTTATGCCTCTTAAGTTGTAAGTTGATGACACTAAAGTCATTTATTGCAATTTGTAACCACCCAAAACTACTCTAACAATTTGAACAAAAATGAACATTACACCATAATAGAAAAAAATGTCACCAAGATAGAAAAATAAAAAAATGTTGCACTCATATGACGAAATTACAACAACAACAAAACAAAAAAGAAGAAAAACTAAATTTTTTGAAATCTATTTATTTAAGTAAAATAAAGAGAGAGATAAATGAGTTTGAGAGGTTTATAGACTCAAAAAATGATTTTAAATCACCCATCTTTAATAGAGAAAGAAAAATAAAATATAAGAATTAGAGTTTAGGGATGGTGGTTGTCAATACTATTTTACTTTTACATGTTAAACCAAATATCTATTTTTTTTATTAAAAAGTATTTATTATGTATATTAATGGCTAGCAGAAAAATCATTTATAAATTATTAACGGTTTTAATATTTGTGTTGTTTCTGGCCCATAAAAAATTTAATTAGTCTGTTCTTCTTTACTTCAAATGAAAAGAAAAATCAGCGAAGTCATATTCATATACCAATTATATGCAAATTATAAGACACAATTATTTTAGATAATAATTGTGGTTTTTTTTTTTTAAATTCAAATCTTGACAAATAAAAAATGTCTATCTATATTGTAAACAATTTTGATGGAATTTACACTGAATACTATATAAAAAAATACAATATTGGCCATTTACATGTCTAAATGAAATGTAGCAACACTAAACACCGTGAGCATTAGTCTCACATGGATGATGGATCTCACCCATAACACAATACAAGTGTCAATAATAAAATTGAAAGTATTATTTAGGTAATAAATGCGATTTATATAATAAAATTAAAATTTTGGCAAATGAAATTTGTCTACAAAGATAAAATAATAAAATAAAATTATGTATAAAAATAGGAATGCAAATTTGACTTGGTAAATGACATAAAGTAGTTAAAAAGTAAAATAATAAAAGAGGTTAATGATTCGGTTTTCATATTCAACGTATTAGTATAATATTTACAAAAATACATACATTAATAAAAATTATCTCAAATATTCAAATCTTAGCAAATGAAAAATACAAAAATTCAATAAAAAAAAATTTCAATATAATTGTATTTAAATTTTAGGCTAAATAATACCGAGTCCTTTAACTTAATTTTAGTCATTTTTTTGTTTGATTTGACCTTTTATTTTAATTTTAGA
>JBBPBP010009777.1:66825185-66836744 GCA_037974735.1 Cicer chorassanicum | reverse complement strand
ATATTCTTCAATATAATACAAATTTGATCAAATTCGTAACTCAAATCTCCAAATAAACTCATATTTTCATTATTTATTTGATTTTGCTAGAGATAAAAATACGAGTTTATTTAAAGATTTAAGTTATAAATTTGATGAAATTTGCATTATAATATTGAAGATGATAATCAATTTTGTGGAACAACTATTTGTGATTTTTATCAAAAAGTGACTAAAGACTTTCTTGTATGATATAAAAACATACTTTTTAAAAAATATAACATTACTGATATTGATATAGATATAGATATAGATAAGAGGAGAGGAGAGGGTGGTATGCAATATTGGGATAGAATGGATCATAAACTATTCCATTCTATTTCATTATTTAAAAAAATTACAAACAATAAAATACAGCTTCATACCATACCGAACAAAGCTTCCGCCAAAAGACCATACCTAGAAGAGTAAGACTTGTACAGTCACAATAACAAATATAATTTATTTTAGCGCGCACACATTAATAAAGAAAAACAATTTAATTACATCACTTAATCATTCTCAATTTTTTTTTTTTGGTGTGCATTTCTCTATCGCGAGAAACACAAAAGAACACTAGTGTAAGATATTTCCACAAATCAACAGAACGAAGGATATGGTTACCCTTCATCTCCCAAGGTTATGGTTTTCCCTTTTTACAATCTCATCTCCATTATTCTCTCGTAAAGCCTATTCATCACGCACGTTAACCACACTCTTACACCCACCACCGAAATCAACCCTCACAACAACTTCACAACCAAACCTATCACACACACCAACAATAATAAACCCTAAACCCCAAAACCTATCTCTCGATAAACTCTTCGTTCCACCAGAAACCTCCATTACCTCTCTCGACAACGCAAGAATCTTAAACGGTTCCAATATTTTACTAAGTAACTACGCCAACGATGCTCAAATCATACAAGCTGATTTTGTGAAAAGCAGTGTTAGAACTGAAGATTGTCCTTCCGATGGACTTCCTGAATTCGCTCTGGTTGGTCGCTCCAATGTTGGCAAATCTTCGCTTCTCAATTCCATTGTTCGCCGCAAAAAACTCGCTTTAACTTCAAAGAAACCTGGTATCTCATTATTACACTTTTTTTTTCCTTTTTTTCTTTGATTTCGTGGTTTCTGAAATTTGATGTTGGTTAATGTTTTTTTTTTTTGCAGGGAAGACGCAATTGATTAACCATTTTCGTGTTAATGATAGTTGGTACTTGGTTGATTTGCCTGGATATGGGTATGTATGTATGGTTTTAGTTTTATTCTGGAAGTCTCATTTTATGTTACAGATTTAGGCCTAAACATTGGAATTAATGATTGATATATTTGATATGAATATATTAGAATAGTGTGCACATATTGTTTATGAATTTTGAGTGTTAAACTTCATAACAGTAGGATTCCATTAATTATTATTCAAGGTTGGAAATGATTTCTTATGGTGTCTTGCTATGAAGCATAGACAATATGCACGACACAATACTGACATTGACACATAGACATTAGCAATAATTTTAAGAGAATGAAAGTGATTGAATCGCATCAGAAATTGACACATGTGGGGCACACATTCAACATGAAATGTCGGACTTACATAGGTGTGTTATGATTTTTATGAAACTATTTTTTTTTTTTGTGAGGCAACATTCACAATAGCACTTGAAATGTTCAAAGCAACATTCACAATAGCACTTGAAATGTTCAAATTCTGTTGATGAGTCTGACATTTTATTTGTCTTTGGTCCAGATTTTTCTTCTCCAATGCTAGTTTGTATTTTTTTTACAGGATAACTTCTGATTAGTAATTTGACCCTGTTCAGTATTCTAGAAAGCCGATGACAATTATATGCCTTTTTTTTCCTTTTCATTCGGCATGCATATGCGCTGGTGACAATTGTATGTCATTTTGTTCTTTTCATTAGGTATGCATCTGCACCGCAGGAACTTAGAATGGATTGGGCAAAATTCACCAAAGACTATTTCCTTAACCGGTCAACATTGGTTTCAGTTTTCCTTCTAATAGATGCTAGCATTCCTGCTAAAAAAATTGATCTTGAGTATGCCGGTTGGTTGGGTCAGAATCAGGTAACATATTGTGTATGAACATTTTCTTCATTCAAAAAGCAACATATTTTGTGTTTCATATTAATCATGCACATGCTATCTAACAGTTTCATGGTAATACTGGCATTTTATCTTTGTATGCCTTGTAAACAATGTGCACATGAGAAAGAGAAACATTATAGATACAAAATTACTTTATAGTATAGTTATGGAAACTGAAATTGCTGAAAAGATTTTAATTTGATGACATTTGTAAATGGGCTGGTTTTGATCAGCTAGAAGCCTAGAACTTATCCATACAGAAGACAGACAAAGTCAAGTTATAACTGATCTTTGGAATCAATCTCTATGATGTGTGGATGGATAAGGGTATGGTTACAACATAAGTTGGTCATCACAATTTAAATGTTATGAACTGAGATTAGTTGAGGAAAATTTGATTTTGAGATTATAGAGAAGAGAGAGTCTTTTCGTAAATTCCAGATTGTTAAGATCAAAGAGCCTCTATTTAAATAGGAGTTGTGTGTCTAACATCAAACCTGTGTCACTCAAATGTGTTGAAAAGAGTGGTCCATGTTCACTAGGTGGGACAACAATTCTCTATTAGCACTTGTTGTATTCTAAGGTTATGTTTGGAAGTTGGGTTTTAGAGTGAAAGGGAGGGGAGGATTTGTTCTCCATTTATTAATTAAATAAATAATAAAATGTTTCTAAAAGCGATTAAAAGGGTTATCGAAATATTATATGATTATCTATTATATCATTCCTTCAATTCTTTTAAAAGCTTGAATGCAAACTTAGCCCTGAAAAACCTTCCCCTTCAAAACCCAACTTCCCAACATATATACTCTAAAGGTCAAGGTCAAAAGGGAGGAGAGCGTTGAGTTCTGTTCATTTTTCATGCCTAGGCAATAATATGGAAGGAGAACAGAGTTACAATTTATTTTGGTAATGAAAGATGGTTTAATATATATATTTTTCTTTTCAGATCCCAATGACATTAATCTTTACCAAATGTGACAAGCGGAAGAAGAAAAAGAATGGAGGCAAAAGACCTGAAGATAATGTCAATGATTTTCAGGACTTGATACGTGGCTCCTTCGAAACCGTGCCTCCATGGATCATGACGAGTAATGTCACCCATCAGGGTCGCGATGAGATACTCCTTCATATGGCCCAGCTTCGGAACTATTGGCTCAAGCACTAGTTTGTGGCATCCTGTTGTCACAGCTGGGTTGTCCATCTTGAATAGGGACTGTATATTTGAGTTACTTAATCTTTTTCTTATTCTTAGTGGCAAGTTGTAGGGTAGACTCAATGTATCCAGCTTATGATTCAAGTTCCAAATTCATCTGATTTCTCATGTTTATAGTAATAGAAAAATGCCTTTAAATCGATTTACACATTATGTTGTATCAAAAATCAAATGAAATGCATTTTGATTGCCACAAAATACACATTTTATTTCATATCAATCACAGCCGCCAAACTTTTCTAAATAGACTTGCCAGATTATGAATTTACCAGCCAACATGGTTATATTGTGTTGCTTAACATCCTGCAGCAAGTAACATGAGAGGAGGATAAATAAAATAATTTATAACCAGAAATGTTGACAATATTGTTGGACTCGCTCTTTTATATTTTTGGGGAAAAATGAAAATACCTTACACGGGTGTATTAGCAAAAACAACGGAGAGTAGCATGCCATTTGTTAAGCCGAGACATATGGGCTGCTTAGACAACCTGGTCTACACACGAAGTTGACACTATTATGGACCACAATAGGGGAATTACTTCTTACACCATTTTTTTCTATCAAACATACACTGTGTTGTCATTTTTTTTCCTTTCAAGAATACTCCTCTTTTCCCCTTGTCTGTTTGTCATGTTTTGATAATATAAATTCTGAAAGTACCAAAAGAAAAATTTAAATTATGAAATTATGCAGAAAATAAACTTCTGCAAACTGAATTTTATGTAAAGATATTTTAGACAATATATTTACAAATTTATAAAGTCACTTTTTTCTTGTCTAAGTTTTTCAATACTGAATAAATATTATGTTAGTACGAGTGGAACAAGACATGAATCTCTAGTGGTTTGAAGGACAGTCTCCACTAAAGGTTTTTCAAAGTAGATTAGTCATTTTTTTTGCTCTAAGCATAGATTAGTCATCAATAAAATTTATAATTACTTCTTATATCTAACGTGATTAGCAAATAAATTATCTAGTATCAAAGGAAGCCAAAACTGTGTTTTTTTTATCCCCTCTTTTTCTTCTTAAAAATTAGATGTAACAAATAAGATTTAAAACAGTTTTTATCCTCTTCTTCATTTCTTCCAAAGTAAACACTATGCAAATTTCATAAATTAATTTTTTATTGCTATTGATCAAGTTATTTCAATAATTTTAACACATGGTAATAATAATATAAAAACCATAACTAACAAGACTATTTAAAAAAAACATAAATTACTATATGCAAAATAAATTCAATAATTTTTTAAGGGCACTCCATATTTTTTATATCATTCTAAATAGTAATATCGGGTTACAATATTCTCCATTTATTATTCTCTCGATTCCTTCACTTATCAAAGTTTTTGGTGTATAAACGCATATGTTTTAGAAATTGTGACATTTAGTTGGTATATTTAGACTCTTATACACTCAAAACATTAGCAATTAAATTTTTCATTTTTTTAGGAATGGAGAAGATATCCACTCAATAATATCAATTTAAAAACTATACCTATTGCTATGAGTCGAACACATTGTCCATTTATACTTGATAGTTAGCTAAGATGAGCTCATAATGTTCACTATTTTTCGGAGGGAAATAATCATCATAGTATGTTAACTCAACTCTCATAATAATAATAATGTATTTAGCTACAATTCAGAGAGTATGTGGGTGGCTCATTGATGCTTCTTTGTGTAAAGTGGCAAGACAATGTATTAACGTGAGACTTTGGATTAATTAGATTGACACAAATGCTCAAAGATATGGATTTAATAACCTCTCATCTTTTTCATGTTTGTGAGCTTGTATTTCATTAAGTATCGTCTGACACATAAAGTCGTTAGTTAATGTGTGCCTTTTAATTTGTCTCGTACAAGTAATCCAAATACATGGTAATAATATTAGTACGTTCACCAGTATTGACAAGAAGCGGGGATAGCTCAGTTGGGAGAGCGTCAGACTGAAGATCTGAAGGTCGCGTGTTCGATCCACGCTCACCGCATATTTTTATTTTCCTTGCCTATTTTGCCTATTTATCAAATCAGAGAGAACCGTAGATGGTGCTGAAAGGAAAACTGACAAGTAGTATGTACGAGTAAAGATCTAGTTATGTAATTAGTAACCAAAAAAGGAAAAAAAAATTAATTATTGTTTGCAAATGTGCTTTTGAAAAAAATTTAGTTTAGTTTATGTAAATTTATTTTAATGTAATTTATGTTTAGATATTTTTCTATATCCATTGTTTTATAAAATGAAATTTGTTTGAATTATATAATCAAAAGTACTTTTAAATATATATTTGCTAAAAATGATATATATTTTTAAAATTTGTATTTGTAATTGTAATATGCAGTATCTATATCCATCGTTTTATAAAATGAAATTTGTTTGAATTATATAATCAAAAGTACTTTTAAATATATATTTGCTAAAAATGATATATTTTTTAAATTTATATTTGTAATAGAGGATAATTTAGAAACAAAGTCATGCAAATGACAAATGAAAAATGCAAAAGTATAATCATGCAAATGGATAATACTTTTGTTTTAACACTTTTGAGGCAAAATTAAGTTTGCCAAAAAGTAATTTTAAGGTAACCCAAACAAAAAGTCAAAATATATTTGATGATTAATAATTATGTTTAGGTTAGAAAATGGAAAATCAAACATACTCTAGATAATTAACGATTTTAAATTGAAATATATAATTAATCCCTACACAATGCAAGAAATTTACTTTAAGTCATTGCAAAATTAAAAATTTTGTATTAATTTCTGCAAAATATAAAATGTTTGCAACAACACAATATATGGTCCTAGGCCTAATCTAAATGTAGCAACGGAGCCTCCAACAATATAACCATTAATTGAACCTGAACTTGCAACTGCATTTGACTCAACCTGCGGCTGCAATTGACCAAACTCAAGTAACAATTGAACTTATAGTTGCACTTTCATCAACAAATGCATCTAGGAAAGTAACTAAACCAATATAGAAGAGAGGAACTCAGACATCAAATAAGACAAAAACATTGAATAAATTTAACGATCATCTAACTATTTGTTTTTTTTGCCAAAGAATTGGAAAATTGAAAGCATTATTAAAGTTAGTACCTTGATATATATTTGTTTTTTAACCTATTAAGATTGACAAACTATTTTGATGTTTAAAATGATGTTTTTTTAAACAATAATTGAATAACTAATCTATTGATATTTTTATAATATAATTTTGTTAAGACATTAATTATGATTTTTTTAATTTAATTTTGAATGAATAAATCATGCTCAAAATATGATTTTTATATATAAGTTCGTTTTGTATAATGTTTTTTTATTTTATATTATTATTTTCATCTTCAAATAATTTTATTGTTAAAACAATAATTGAATGACTTATTATTTTATATGGAGTTTTCAAAATTCAATTACTAAGTTGACTATAAGTTTGAAGGAAAAATGTTGTTTAAAGTTTACATTAACTTATATGTATATAAAACATAAAGATAATGAATTACATATTTTTTATGATAAAAATAGTTAGCGAAATTGACCATTTGTTTGGCATTATAAAAAAAAAAATATCGACCATACGTTTGAAGGCGAAATGTTGCTTAATATACACTACTTATGAATAATATACATTGAATAATTGGACTAGTTTTGTGAAAATTTGGTTTTGTCAATTTTCGTGTGTAAGCTGGGGATTTTTCCTTGACAAACATTCCATCGATAACCAATCATTTGATCTTTACCCTAATCGCATATTTGGATCGTTGATGGGTGACCTTTTTCGTTGACTAATAACTGCTTACCATATTACTTGATGTTGACTCTTCCCAACCACCATTCAATCAATATAAATTTAAAATGTGAATATCTTATACCAGAAAAAATAATAAGAACCACCAATTAAATTTTAAATAGCATTACTTGGGTATAAAAAATCATGGAAAATTAATTAATTATAATAACAAGATTAAAAAAAACCCTAAAAGAGTAATTCAGCAGTTTGAATAGACACTAAAATTATATATGTTAGAGATTTATAGTTCAATCTTTACTAGTGTATATATATATTAACTATTGGTATTTGTCTATAAAAAACAAAAATAAAGAAATCATAATAATATGATGGTCCATTTTTTGAAATCCACCTCGAGACGTATTCATCAAAACCGTTAGGATAATAAATGATTTAAGGCTATGGACCACATAAATTCATTGCCTTTAAAACCATAATGGTCCTGAAACTTGATTAAACTGATTAGCTTCCATGTGCACACTGTGTACGTACCTTATGAAGTGCCTTGTGCAGCTTGTGGATGCTATACAACGTGACAGGACCACCATTAGTTGTAGGTTTTCCTAAGTGCAACACTTTGGGATACAATTTTTGTTTAAATTCCCATTAAAAAACATATGTTTATTCACACTAGCTAGCTAGTTCATAGGACCTCATCTCCCATTTTGCTTTGATTGAAACCTGAATTAGATTTCCAACACATGTACACGTCCACAAGACCATGATTATCGCATTTATTTCCATAGTGTCTATTTAGAAAATAATGTAAGTCCTATATTGGAAATATATTATAACTAGAGTAAACCACTATTTTAATATCTTAAAATGTAGAAAATCGTTACTTTAATTTTTTATTTAATAGAAAATTTAAATTAGTTCTTAGATCATCAAAATAGTTTTTAAAAGATACAACTTATATTATAAAATTTATTGAAAGATATAATTTACATTAATAAAAGTCATTGACTGTTATATCGTCATAGACTAAATTGACTTACATTTTTATGATTTGAGGATTAATTTGAACTTTTGACTGAGTCCGAAATGATGTTTTACTTTTTTTTTTTATAGAAAACACCATTCATTAAATAATTGAAATTAATGACGATCCTAATATGCGTGAATGCGCGACTGCACATGATTCCAAAATTTCGAAGACACCAAAAAATAGTTTTATAGTATCAAAAAATTACATAATAAAAAAATGTAGTACAAAAAAATTATATAATAAAAAAGATCAAAGTTTGAGGGGTTTAATGTTTTTTCTTCTCAAACTCTAGGTCAAAAAATCTAAATTTATAAATTGTTGAACTCTTATGGTTGAATATATACAAAAAATATTGGGTCCTTTCAACAAAAAAAATGTTGGGCCTCTTCACATTGTTGTCTTAGTAGTCTAGTAAACCGATGAGAAAACTATTTTTCAAAGATCAGGGTCCTCCGTGAGAATTTGGGTGCCAAATACGAAGTATGAACTTGTATAAAAAAATGGAGCATCAAGTCCAAACTTCGCATAGGGCACCCAATTTTTTAAAGACGACTCTGATTGAAATGCTGCAATATTGAGAACTTTGTGATGAAGCATTCCTCTTCTACACATAACTACTACCAAATAAAGTTGCATTAAAAAACAAGAGGGCACCGATATCTGAATCCTAACAAACCAACTAAAGTCTTTCAAGCAAATATCTTGACTATGGAGAAAAAAGGATCCAAAATATTTAATTATATCGAGTTACGCATCATTTTTTTTAACTTCTAGAAGTGCAAATAGTCTATAAGTGGTCTCAAATTTGGTCAGTTTCATCCCATGTTGAAAAGTCATTTGAAGGGTGGATAGGAAACTAAAAATGGTGACTATCCTAATAAGATCCATAGACAACATAAAGTAGATCGAATCGCGAAACATATTTGACTCAACCCAAAGAAACAAATTTAATACAAACTAAAATTAGAAACCAAACAAAACAACACATAAAAAAAAAGCACTAACAAACACACAAACTCTAAAATAGAAACCAAACAACACAAAGTAGATCGAATCGCGAAACATATTCGATGACTTTGTTGGTGGGAGATACAACTCTTACACAACCTTCATTACGATGGGAGACAATGGTGGTGGTTTCGGTGCTGGCCGCTCCAACAAACATGAAGTTGTTGCAAATGAATTAATTGGGGGTGTTGGTGGTTGTGTCGGTGGAGGTAGGTTCTTTGCGGTGGTGGTCAAAAGATAGAGCCTCTAAAAAGAAAAGATGAGCCTTCATAGAAGAGGAAAAGCCTCCATGTTGGAGGAGAGAGCCTTTATGAAAGAGAGATTGAAACTCTATAGATCTAGAGAGGCAAAATATGGTTGACAAAGAGAAAGGGTTAGAGAGAAGGTAGAGCCTCTCTCTCCAATTACGTTGAAAATAGATAAAACTCTAAAAAAATTTATAAAAATTGATACTTCTTATCTTAAAAGTCAGTTTTGTGAAGATAAATTATGACAAATACAAAAATCAAATATAGTGTTAGAGCTTATCAACTGTACCTCCTACCATTTATATACACTCACTAAGTTCAATATAAAAAGCTTATTGGACCTAATTGACTCTCGTGACATTCGAAATGTGAAATAATGATTTTATATGGATTTTAATCGCAATTCAGAAACAATCACATGCCAAATGCTATCTTTGAGAATTGTTACTCCAAATAAGAGAAAATCAAAATGCAAATCTTAGGGTTCTTCACTAATCCAAATAGAAAACAGTTGATTTCTCACAATTTGGTCGACAAAAGCGCATAATGTTTTCGACATACTACTTGCACCACAAGAATTGGAAGAAAAAAAACCTCAAACAATTTTCGATTTCATTAAAGAAGTATTAAGAAATCGGAGATTGAAAAGTTGCTCAGGTTTTAAAACAACCCGCAACAAGACTACTACTATTCATGAAATACACACAATGAAATCAAACCCCCTACAAATCTTTTTTTGAAAAAAACTTTGCTCAACACACAATTTTGATTTCACTAATAAAAAAAACGAACATATGTAAAGGGTTATAAGAATTTTTATTATTTATTTACTTCAAAACACACATATTAACATTATTACGATCTTAACAAAAACCCTAATAAATTTAGACTTAAAATCTAAACCGTACAATTGATTAATTAATTTGGATTTTGATCCAAACAAAATAGGGTTCATACGATTCAATAATAACCATAAGATATACATATTTGACTATATATCAATTGACAAATTTTGATGATAATTTTAAATATAAAGTTTTAACATATTTACCTATTAAGAGATTATCATAAACGGTGTACTGTTAAAATTCAAAAGATCGCGTTGAGAGAACAAAGATGAAAAAAGAGCTTCCATTATTATAATATAAATTTACTATAATTATCTAATAAAACAACGATTAAATAGCTAAAATAATTAAAAATGAGGATTTTCATGGTCCAACACGTAGTATAATACTCTTAAATCCAAAGTAAAATATTAATTATAAAATTTTTCATCTCACCCATTAAAAAATACTTACAAAAAATAAAGAATTGGTCAATCTTTTCCTTCATCTCCTTTCCCAAATTAGCCTTCCGCTCCCTTTTCTTTCCACATCTAAAACATATTTTTTTAATAACAATTCTAAAATAAAGATTTTTTTTTATTTCTTTGCTACTACTCTCTTCATTCCAAAATAATTATTATAGCAGACTATTTCACATATATTAATCAAATATAATAAATAAATAAATAAAAGAGAACAATGATTTTACAATATTACTTTTATCAACTACTGATTTATTTTCATTGTTATAAATATAAAATGAAAAATAATATTTTAAAAGTAATATACACAACATTAATTAGAAAATACGTTTAAAAGAAAATAATTAAAAGTTTATTGATAATTGAAAATAATAATTATTTTAACACAAATTTTTTTTTTTACAAATATGACAATTATTTTAAAATAAATGTAGAATTAATTATAGAGTGAATATATCATGTCAAAAATAATTATAGGGTGGGTATATGGGTGTGCCTATTATTTTAGAAGCACATTAATTAGGACCAAATAATATTGGTCGAAAGGACCATACCTTCGGTGAGAGCGGTTCTTGCAGTAGGATGGAGAAAACAATAATTAGAAAATGGAAATCTACCTGTAAATTGTGCAACATATCTGCATAGGTTTCATTTGTTATAATTTTTTTAAAAAAATCATAGTATTTTTTTAATCAATTTTATCATTTTTATTTTAAAAAAATAAAAATTCAAATAAAAAATTGATTTATATAATTTATTTTAAAACATCATTTTAAATATTTCAACTATTTATTAGTTACAATTTTTATATAATAAAATTTTAAAAAATAATTAAAATGAAAAAAATTATTTTTAAAGATA
>JBBPBP010009777.1:66813603-66824707 GCA_037974735.1 Cicer chorassanicum | reverse complement strand
GAACTATAAATGATACATATAGTATTAATTATTAATTATAGTTACAATTGGAAAAAGTAATCTGTACCAGGTACATATTTATTTATGGACAACAGATTAACATTACACTTAATTATCAAAGAGAGAGTAAATAAATTAGTAGATCAAGAAAAAAAAACAATATATTAAAGATAAAAATTAATAAAAGCTTTTTTCTATTTACGTAAATAATTTTAAATATCTTAAAAGATAATGGATGGATATTGGTTAATCATTTGTGTTGGAAAACATATATGCCCATGTGAGAATTGATTAGTGAGGTATAGAGAAGGCGATCTATTAAATTAAGGCCCAAAGGGGGCCAATATTCATGTCTAGTGATTTTTTGACAATTCATTGATTGGTAGCCTCTCTTTTTAAGATCACGATATGCTAAACAAAATTTCACACTTGGATCATTGATTTGAGATCAAACAGATTAAATTATACATTTAATTTTATACAATAAATTAATTTCCACTACTTCACCTTAATTTAACTAAACAGTCAAGATGCAATATATTGCATGATGTGGTAGTTATTGAGTCTAATCCATATTCTTCTTTCTGGTTGTTTCGATTAAATTAACAAAAATTATAATTTGGATACTTTTTTTTTTCCCTACATCTATTCAATTCAAAGATAAAATCTTCTTATTTTTCTTTTTCTATTGCAACACTAGCATATCAAATTTATCATACGAGTCTTTTTTAAGATGTACACAAGTTGTATGGGTATCTATAGATAACATTTCTTAAATTAAATGAAAAATATTTGGTGGATATCAAAAACCCATAGAGCTGAAAATATATTGAGTGAGAAAAGTTATAGAGAATGTAATACAATATACATGATAAAAAAAAGATAAAAATAAAATGAAATACTAAAAGTGTATATAAATTTGAATTGTACTTCAACCATGTATCATTTTTGAATTTAAATACGATATCTATGCAATCTTTTTCAAAATTTAAATTGCTAACTACCCTTACATGTAGGGTTGTACATGTACGCGGACCGACCGCCAACCCGATTATCCAATTCAACCTTATTTTTACATGTATTCGGTCACTTTCGAGTCCGATCCGACTCAACCCGTTTATATTTGGTTCGGGTAATGGGTTCAACAATTTGAACACATCGACCAAATAACTAGTTATAATTTTATTTTTTTTAATTTTGTTTGACAGCCAATAGGGTTTCATTACTCTTCTTCCAAATTTTCAGCAGCCTTCTTCTTCTGTTCTATATATGCGTCCACCTTCTTCTTATGTTTCATATATGCGTCAATCTTCTTTTTCTGCCCACTTTTTTCTTTTGTTCTACTAGTCGCGCTGCCGCCCACTTTCTTCTTTTGTTCTACCAGCCGTGCTACCGCCACATTCTTCTTTTGTTCCGCAGGTGCTCATAACTGATATTTATTTAAATGTTATATTTTATTATAGTCTTGCATAATAAAAGTATGAACTAAAAGCTTATGCTTATAGTGAATTTAATTTAATTTTTTTGAGTTGAATACTATTTATGAGAAAAAATAATGCTTATGCAAAAGTTTATGTTTATGATGAATTTAATTTAAATTATTTACATTTAAATCTATTAAACACTTTTTTTTAGTATTGTATTTGAAAATAGTAAGTACTCTAAAAATAAATAAATGAAACACTGCTATTAAAAAATTATGGTAGTTTAGTAAACTAAAATGGTTGGTAAGATATATGTAATGATGAACTTGTTAAGTGTTTGAACTTTTTGTAGATTCCCAATTGTTCCTTCCATAATTTGAGGAACTTGTTAAGTGCTTTGACTTGAAGTTGACATTGCTTAGAATTAATGAATTTTCATATTTTATTGACTTACTGTTGTTGAATTTATATATGTATTTAAAGATTGTTTGATTTTTTTTTTTTTTTGTGAGAAGTTGTTGGCTTTTTTAAAGAATTGAATGATGTGATTGAAATTTTATAGTTTTTGAAACATTCAAATATTAAATATATTTTCATTCAATATATTTTCCCGTAAAATAAAAAATAGGTTATTATTTATTTATAACCCGTCAACTCAACCCAACCCAACCCGTTCTTGATCGGATCGGATTCAGTTCAAATTAAATGAAAAAATACAGATTTTAAACTTAACCCAACCAAAGATAATTGATTGAGTCGAATATCAAATTTTTTCAAAACTAACACAACCCTCGTACACCCTAGATGTTAGAATATGCCCATAAAAGACGTCTATCCATTGTCAAAACGTGGAACATTCCGCTACATGATAGGTACGCATCATGTCTATACCACAATACCCAATGTATTTACATACATGCATTAATGCATTTGCTCATCATTGAATAGTAGCAGCATTTCATGCATGCAACCATGCTCGATACAAAATTTTGAAATTGAAATGTAGTAAATTGTAAATGTAAAAATTATTTATATCATCTATTAGGTCGGTGCATAATAATTAGAATCTAATTAATTTTAAATTTAGATTACAATTGTTACAATTTCCCCACATTCAGTATTGAAATTGCTCTTAATTTTATGAGGGATTAAATATAAAAAATAAACAAAATATATTTTTAAAATTAATACATTAAACTTAACTAATTAGAAAAAATGCAATAATTTTTATTTATATAAAATGTAAATTAAAGTTTGCACATAGAAAATAAAAACATACAATGGTTATTAAAAAAATATTGAGTTCGACGGCATTTAAAAAGTCAAATTCATTAATAATTAATTTTGTACTAAATAGAATAACAATGTCTTTTTCAATACAAACTACTAAGATATTTACAAGAAACTCGTCGTCTATTTTATTTAATTTTTATTGCTAACAAAGTTCTCTTTATAGTTGTTGTAGAGATTAGAAAAGTCAAAATAATACAAAGAAGTTTGTCAATCAAGCAGACCCGACCTGACCAAATAAATCTAGAAATCTAAAACAAAATTTAAAACGAGACATTTTTAAAAATAACAATGTTAAAAATTATAAGTCTTTTAAAACTAATACAATATTAAAAATATTTTTACATGTACAATATTAAACAACTTACCAATAAATATCAAGTACATTCACATTATGGAGCAATTCTTTTGTTAAATTAGTAAGTACCATGATTAAAGAATGAAATTTATAATATAAAGACTAAAATATTTAATACTAAAAAAATATTAATTAAGTTAATTAAAAATAAAATTGAAGATTTGAAAAAATTTGAGACACAAGATAGTGGTCTCATTTGCCTCCCCTTTAGGTTGGCCTTACAATATCAAGTAATAGTTTTTTAACCGTCACATTTCTACCAATTTTTAACAAATAATTTTTTTTTTCATCTAGCTAAATATAAAAATATATGTACTTATCAATGAAGTTATATCCTTCATCTCTATTTTTTTTTTTTTGAAAAGTAAATGACATTAATAAAAGTAAATGACATTAATATAAACAGGATATTCAAATCCATTATAAATCAAATAGAAAAGGAAAATTACAACAAATCAACATTTTACACTTTGAACTCAATAACCAGGTCCAAGATATTATTAAAGCAAAAAAATACAAGATGTGAATCACAAACGATAACTCTTCCATACAAATTTTCCTTCCGAGAAAGATGGTCTTGTAGTAACCTCCAACCAAAAACACAACTTTTAGAAGATATATACCTCATTCTTCCATAAAACAACCCAAGGGATAAAAAAGAGTGTGTATGTTGAAAGAGAAGGGAGCCGATAAAACTCTCATGGACATACCCAAGGGATAAAAGAGAGTAAGGTGAGTTGAGAGACTTCGCGAAAGTAGCTCCCTTAGTGAGTTAAGAGATAATTGAAGGAGCTATAAGCAAGAATACATAGTTCAAGCCTAACACCACTTCATTATAGTTATATAAACTTCACTATGTCACATATTAAGGTATATACGTCAATCTAGCCTCTCAAGTGTTTGTAGCTCTTTTCTGCACGTGGATTCTAGTAGAAAAACCTCCGTTCACAAAACAATTACTTCGTTGATCCATATTATACTAAGAGATCATCTATTTTTTTTCCGATAAATATGAGTTTCAACCGGAACACTTACTATATATTTGTTTTATAAAATAATAATAATGTGGAATGTCCTTTTGTAAAAGGCCTACGATGTAAATATTTTAAAAGTCATAGACAGAAAGTCAAAGTCAATTTTATAATAAGTGTTGTCATTGAATTGGTTGACTACAAAATTGAATGGGATTAGCTACTCCAAATATATGTGGTTGTTGAATCCAAGAGCATATTTGGAATGTAGAGATCCTTGATAATTGAAGAGGAGAGACTACTTTGAAAGGGTGTGGGAGAATTGAGACAAAGGAATGAAAGGATGCATGTTTGTTACATTGAGAAAAATTTGGAAATATGTGTCTTTTTAATTTTATGCGATGATGTACTTTTTCGTGGGACTTATACAATTGGGTTGAATTTTTTTTTTTCTTTCTGGTTTGAAGGATCCGTTATAAGATGAAAAGTGGGGAGTTTTAGTGTAGATTATCATATTTTCAGTAGTTTTCTTTCTTGATGATGGTGCTTTTGTTGTATTTATTGTCATGTATATCTTATCTATATCTTTGGTCCATTCTTGTACATCGTGATCGTGTGTTCTTAATAAAAGATACATTTTGCTTTTGCAAGAAAGTAAACTATATCAATATATAATAACATTATGTATATGCAATTTGCAGTACATGGGTCCGTCTAGGGATGGACGTAAAAATTTGTATTGAGGGAGCAAAATTCGCATATACAATTTTAGTAAAAATATGTTATCTCATTTTTTTTTCAAATAGAAACTAGTAAGAGACATTGCATTTACGGATCAAATTTCTTCGTTTGAAATGTGTTTTATGTATAATTTTTTATATTGAGTATATTAGAATTGTTCTGATTATTATCTAGATGATATTAAAAAGACATTAATTTTAATATAATTTTTTAATCACAAAAATTTATTTTGTGTATGATTTTAATAATAAATTATAATTATTCTTAATTTTATTTAGAAGATATAAAAAAATCAAATATATATTATTTATTATATGTTTTTGTTAAATTTATAGTGATAAATATTTGTTCTTATTTTTATATATTTATTATTGAGGATAAATATTTTTTCGGTATTTTTTTATGAAAATTTTATTTTATGTTAAAATTAATGAATAATAATTTTCTTATTTTAACACTTATATTGAGCATTTATAATAAATTTTACATAACCAATCAACTATTGAATTTTAGTCTTGAATCCAAATCACAACAATTCATGAGAGAAAAATAATTTCTATATATAGTGATACTTTTACATTTTTTCCTCTTGTTTGTATGTGTGTACGTGTGGCATTGTCGACTTGCAAATTGCAATACGAGCATGCATTCCTCCATTATTATTCTTTACATACCATTATTATAAATTTGTATATAAAATAAATAGCATTTATTATGCTTTTGATCTCTACAATATGGCGGCAATATAATTTTCATTTCTATAAAATATTCTTTTTAGATTGTAGATTTTAATCTCTATAGAATATTCTTTTTAGATTTTGTTCATGTAACTTGATATTATTATTTTTTAGTCATTTGATGAATTTTGTCATAAAGCTGATGTGGCAATGATAAATTAAAAAATTTGTGGTGTCGTGGAATAATATTTTTTTACTATTTATTTACATTTTAATTAATATAAATTAAAAACAAGTTCTAAAATTAAAAAAATAGAAAAAAAATTAATTTATTTTGAAAGAAATCAAAGAGAAACATAAATGTATTTCTTCATCTGTTTGACGCCCCCCTTCACTACCTCATCTTTTTGGACGTTATAATGTCATACCTGAGTTTCTTTTTCATCATTTTACAAATTTATTATTTACTTTTAAGGTTTTATTCCCTTATTGTTCTAGATATGATTTATCTTGGGATTTTGAAAAACAATTCAATCAAAATCAATGAATCAAAAGCTTGATAGGATTAACATACTCATTGTAAAAAATTGGAGTGTCATAATAGAAACAAATGTGCATTAATCAAGAAAGAAATGTGTTGCTTCTGTTCTTGCGGATAACAACCACATTTAAGGCTAAATCTCAATTTAGAGAATGACATCTAAATCACAGAGATCCATGTGATTGTGTGATTTTGATCGTATGAAATCGCTTACAAACTAATTGCTTTAATTTAAGTGTGATGTGTTTAATTTACATTTCATAAGATTTTCTTCTTGTTTCGGTGTCTCTTTGATTTCTTTCAAACCAAATTTATTTATTTTTGTTCTATTTTTTATTTTAAAAATTATTTTTCATTTATATTAATAAAAAATGTATGTAAAAATAATAAAAAAAAAGTTATTCTACCTCACCATAATTTTTTTTTCATGTGTCAATATCACATCGACTTTTGAAAACACTAAAGTTCATCAAAAGACTAAAAAAATGATGAAAATAAAATTACAAGAGTAGAATCTAAAAAAAATATCTTATATGGACTAAAACCGTCTTATATTGGAGGGATTAACAGCACAATAAACTTAAATAAACATATAATAATATATGTGTTTGTTAATTAGAAAATCAAGTGGGGTTACAAACTTAATTATCATTAGGTCCGCTACAATATTTATATGAGAGCTTCTTTTTTCATTTTCACAAATACATATTCGGAAAATCGATTGTGATTTTTGCCCTCTAAATATTTATGACGACGACGTGGTTTTATTAGAAGCACGGAAGATAAAATTTATAGAAAAACTTAAAGCTCGTTGCTGGTATGTTTACGGGAAATTTTAAAAGATTCAATGTAGTTTTTGATAAAAATAAAAATAAAAATACTCTTTAGTTTATAAGTTAAATAAATTGGGTCAAATTACTTTTTATATGAACAAAAATTAAAAAATTGAATTTTTTTTTTACTTCTCCGATAACTCGTCAATTTGATTATCTACATGTTATTTTTTATAAAGAAAGAACAATTAAATCTCTGACAATAATTAAAAATAGACAATTAAGTCATTTATTAAATGAACAAATTTAGAGTCTTTGTCGGAGACTTAATTAATAATTTTTAATTATTGTAAAGGACATTATTGAGTCTTTTTATAGAAATTATATGTGATATAATCAAGTTAACGAGTCATCGGACAAGTCAGCAAATAAACTCAATTTTCTAATTGTAGTTCATATAAGGACTAATTTAGTTCAATTTATTTTTCTTAATGACTAAAAACTACTTTTATTTTTCGCAAGTACAAAATTAAGATTGTCAAAATTTCTTATGCACCAAAATGAGTCTTTACTATTTTGTTCTCTATTATGAAATTTTGAAAAATTAAAATCAGTTTCTGTTTTAATTTTTCAAATTTTGGTTTTGAATTTTAATTTTTAATTCAATTTCAGTTTTTATTTTATTTGAATTGAATCACACTATTTACTATACCTCACTACAAATTCATCAAATATAAAAAAAAATTATTGACACATCAAAATAATTTTTTAAAATCATTTTATAATAATTCAAAAATTGTAAAATTATAATTTATTTAATATTAATAATTTTAGTAATACCAGTCGAAAGTGGTAGTTGTGGAAGATGACTATTCCAATAGTGATTGATTATCGAAAGTAGTTGCAGTGGTCAAAAAAGATAATTGATAGTTGGAGACGGTGGGCAGAGCGCGATCAACAATAACAGTAGTGATGGACGCTATTGGGAGATGGCGGTAACAAGTGGATACAAAATAAAAATAAAAATATATTATAGTAAAAAAAATTAACTTTAAAAATAAATACATTATTAAATATATAATATATTTTAAAAAACCATAAATTGTGAAGATTATTTAAAATAAAAATAATATTATTAAAATATTTTTTGTTTTCTTATTAGAATATACTAGATTTGTGAATGTTACTAACTAGTAACATTTGTTTATAAAAAACAATGTAATAATATGATAAGAGAGTGAATTGCTGTTATGTTGTGGAATTCTTTTTTTTTTTTTTATAAATTATATCTTTTTTTTTTTTATCAAAATGCCTCACTTCCAAATAATATCGTTTGATTGTCCTACTTTTTGGGAGACAGTAGGAAGTCGTTGACTCAAAGTGCGAGAAGAAGGCAAAAAAAATTTCACCTAGTTGGAGGTCGCAAGCCTCGGGAGCGACCTCCCACTAAGATTCAAACTTTTTTTTTTTTTGCTCGTTTTAATAATTATTATATCATTTTAATAATTGTTATTAATTTTTTTATAAATTTAAAATAATTTAATCAAATAATAATAATAATAATAATAAATAATACATTAATAAATAATATATTAATAAATAATAATAATAATTACTATTATTATTATTATTTAAAATGATTATAATTAAAAATTAAAAATTATATTATAAATTTAAAAGAATATACATTAAAATTGAAGAAAAGAATTCATCAAAATTTAAACAAATAATAATAATTTAAGAAAAACTAATTTTAGCAAATGACATTTAGCCGTTGAATACATGTGCCTAAGCAAATAACGTCTTATATTATTTTAACAATTCCCTCCTATTTTGTAGATAAATATAAATTATTTTAACAACTTCATCCTATTTTGCAGATAAATTAACAACTTAATTATATTTTGTTCATAACTTTCTCCTATTTTATCTCCGGATCTAATAAATAAAAATTATTAATAATAATAATAATTACAAAAAAGTGATTTTCTCATTAGATGTGATTTGGTAAAAAAAGAAAAAATTAATGCGGTTGAATATATGTACCAAAACAAACAAGGTAATGCTGATTCAATTTACCAATCACCCACAAAGTAATATATTTGTGATTTTGTAAATTGATTAATTTACAAATTGATAAAATGTAAGTAGCAATTTGTCATTTGGTAAATTGATTAATTGCTAAAATGAGAAATTTGGTAAATCACATTTACTCAACAGCTAATGCTTACAATTTGGTAAGTAGCAGTAAATAGCAAATTGATTAATCATAAATTGCTAAAATTAATTTTCTTATTAAATGTCATTTGGTAAATTGATTTTTTTTTTAATTATTATTGTTATTATTTGTTTAAATTTTGATGTATTTTTTTCTTCTTTTTTAATGTATTTTCTTTGAAATTTATAATATAATTTATTTTTTTAATAATAATTATTTTTAATTATAATCATTTTAATAATAATATAATTATTATTATTTATTAATGTATTATTAATTATTATTATTATTTATTAATGAAATTATTTTTAATTTATTAAATAATTAATAACAATTATTAAAATGATATAATAATTATTAAAACAAGAAAAAAAAAATTCTAGATGGAGGTCGCTCCCTGGGTCTGCGACTTTTAATTAAGTGAAAAAAAAATTTGCCTTCATTTGTCACATTGTGGGCCAGCGACTTCTTACTGACTCTAATAAAAATAGGATAATCAAGTAATATTATTTGAGAGTGAAATATTTTGATGAAAAAAATATATAAAAAAAAAAATCCATTATGTTGTTTGTAAAAAATAAAAATTCAAAACTAAATTTTAAATTTTAAAAATCGACGTAAATTAAATGATAGTTTTAAAATAAATTTAAAAAATTATCTGTAGTTGATTTAGAAGAAGCATAAATTGGAAATTGGGGAAGTGTCAGAGAAACACGAGATGATCCATGCATGATTCTATTCTATAACCTCCAAGAATTGACAGTTTAGCACTAGGCTGACGTTAACGTTGACCCCATGCATGAGTCGGCACACTTACTTTTTATGATAAATTGCTCCTCTTTTTTTTTTTTGGGTTATTAGTACAAAGATTCAAATAAAATCAGCATACGTGACTAGTTTAATGATGACTTGAATAATAATAAATATTTATTTATGTTCCTCAAGTTGGTCATTATTAAGAAAAAGAAAGGTGAGGTGGGGTTATATGACACTGCTTTGCAGACTGCTATCTTTCCGACAAAGCACGGCAAAGGCATCATGAAATCATAGCTTGCTCCAGCGTACTGTATTTAGTGCTATCATCAGTTGCTAAGAATGTGGCTCTTATCTCACATTGTATAATTGGTTCATCATACGGTCATTCCCTTCATAACTTGTTAAATATAAATTATTGCATCAATATTGAAAACTTATTCAATTTTAAAGAATAAATTTATTATAAATATTAGGTAATGGTCTATGTGATTTTTACGATGAATGTCATTTTTCATCAGAATCACATAAAATAAATATTTTATTAAAAATTTAATTTATTGAATCGTGATATAACGAATCATTATTTTAGTCGTAAAGACAAGAAAATTTGTTAACTTAAATTTCTAACTAATATAATTGATCATTATTAAATATTTTTGGCAAATTTTAAATATTAATCTACAAATGACAACCTAACAAGGTGGTCCATGTTGTTTGTTGTCAATTTTAGCACCTTATTTGTGAACCTCTCCATAAGTGTTAAGTGATTATGTGCTTCAGGTTCTTCCTCTAATAAGCACTAAACTAAATAAGTAGCTCTTATGTGTTGTTAAAAAAACCAGGTGTCAACTAAGGAGGATGTCAATGTAAAGATCATTTCTCTTTTCCTTTTTTTCAACTCCATTTAATAAATTATATTAAAATAAAAACAAATATTGTTGTTTCATAATAATATATATAAATGATTGACAAAAGTACTTTATTTAATAATTTCATTTAGGGGTTGGGTTGATAAAAATTAGTATATTAGGTACTAATATTAAAAACATATCAAGGAGTAATGTATAACTGACGCACTTAAACACTCAAGTTGGAAAACTCTACCGTGCAAGCTCTAAAACTATTTATATCCTTATAAAAAACATGCATGAATGCAATAAATTTTACTTTTTAAAATAAATTGAGGTAAAAAAGTTTATAATTAACTAAATTTATTGTTTCTGAACCTTTAAGGACTAAAGATTAATATATAGAGATAAATGAAGTACTTGCATTGCTTGTATAGACATTTATCTCTCATGTTTTATGTTGGTTCATGAATCAACGATATGAATAAAAAATATATTAATATGTCA
>JBBPBP010009777.1:66797280-66813388 GCA_037974735.1 Cicer chorassanicum | reverse complement strand
TTTTTTTAATTCTTAGTGAATGATTTTTTTTAATCAAGGAGTTAATTTCATCTTTCAATGCTTAAAAATTATCATTTTGTTCTTTTAAGTCATAATTCAACTGTCAAATACAAATATTATTAGATTAAATATCTTATCTGTAATACGAACCTATGACCTCATAGTTATATCTGAGTTTATGATGATATTTAACATATCTTTAACACACAAAAAAAGGCATAATTTCATTGTTCAAGAAATACAACTTTTTTTAATTATTAGTGAATGATTTGATATATATTTTAAAAAATAATTCAAAGTCATAGTAAGAAAATCAAATTATAAATAAAATTATTTTAAAAATTATTTTGATGATACATCGTGTAAAATAGAAAATATTGGATTTTGAAATTTCTCTTTTTCATGTAAATTTGTTCTATGTTTGATCTGAATTTTGTTTGTTATCTTTTTATTTATTTATCTTTTAAAAAATTAAAATTTTACCAATCTTAAGTTTTCTATACTTTAAAAAAAAATGCATTCGTATACATTTGTTCTGAATTGTATTATTTTAATATATTTAGTCATTACAATCATTTAAATAGTATTTCTTTAGTTATCATTTAAATAGTATTGCACATATGAAAGTTAACCGATACAAAAAAACAGCACTAGTGTAAGAAGAGGTGTTCGCGATGTACAGCGACAGAGCCAAAAATTAATATTTTGGGGACCATAACCAAAACTCTAATATTTACGTGAAAGTAAAAAAAAAATTGGTTTATCAAATATGTGAGGTGCAATCGATATAATCTTGAATGTACTCAAATTAAATATACCATCGAACGATTTGTTTGTTAGTGATTTTATGAATCTAATTGACTAATAAAGATATATTTCAAAATGAAATTAATTAATGAAAGATATATTCAAATATTAAAATGACTAACAAAATACACATTTAACTATATTTTTAGATAAAAAATGTTTAATAATTAACTTAGTGCAGGACATATAACATTTGATAGTGTATGACTCAAATGAACCTATGAAATTTTGGGGGCACCAAAGCACCTAGTGTGGTCCCCCGTTCCTCCGCCCTAAGCGGCATGGTTTAGATTGGTTTTGAGAAGAATTTTTTTTTTTTGATCTAATGATCAAATCATATGCAGGTCGTTTCAATTTTGATGACACGTTTAAAAAATATATGGTTTAATCTAATCCAATTATAAGGGAATTAATTTAGATTAGTTATTGAATATCCAAAATATAATTGTAAAAAAAATATTAATAATATTAATGTGATAAAACACGGTAAAATAGTACGTTTGAAGCAAAATATAACATATAATATACTAAAATTTAACAGTATAGAAAAATAATAGTTGATTATATTTGAAATATATAAAATAGTAAAAAATATATATTTAATGAAACTAAAAAGTATTATTAAGAAAAACATTAAAACCAACGGATAATATATAAATACAATATATCATACTAATAAAAAATAAATAAGTATTAGAATTTACATATGAGCTTTGGTTTAGTTCGATTTTTAAAAAGAATTTGAAATTCAAACTGATGCGTGCGGTTTCCACAAAATAGCATTAAAAAATATCCACTAATCTTCAATTTTTATGAATTAATTTACTATTGTATTATGAATCAATTTAGATATTAGTACTCTTAAATGTAAGTATTCTGACCTAGGGTTAAGCATTAGTCAGGTGTTAGTTGGTTCTGATTCAATTTTACCAAATCATCTAAAATTGAGCATGTAATTTATAGATCCAATTCCGACTGATTTTTGCATTAGTTTATACGGGTTTAGTTAGTGTGGCTTTGCGGATGATGCATATGAGTTTGTTCCGGCGGTGACTTTTTTTATTGGAATGTTCATTTTTCTTAAGTTTTTGTTCATTTTATTTTTAAATTCATTTTTTAAGAATAAAATATATTGACCTTTTTAATATTTTTGTCAATATTAATTGAGTATGTTTTTTTTCAAATTACTCAATGGTGTGATAATTAAGTGGGGTTGAGAGATTCTCCAAAAAAAAATAAATAGATTTTTATACCTCGTTCGAGTACAACAAGTTTATTTTTTCACCCACACTTAATCTCTCTAATATATATAATCCACATTTATAAATTTGGATAACCCATAACCCACTATAACTTGTGTGCAATTCTAATTGATTATTCGAGTAGTTCGAATTGGATAGGGTCAAATAATTTTACTCGTCCCTAGGATGGCCTAGACACAAGTTAAGATAAATTTCACACAAGCAAAGAAAGAAGCGTACAGTGGTAAGTGGTAATAATAAAAGGGTAGTTGCTATTGTTACTTATGCCAAAGCGTACAATATGACTTGTCCCATTCATTTCATGTTGCTTAAATTCGGATGAACGGTGTTAATTTAATGAAGTTGGTGAGAATAGGAAATAAGTAATAAATGTCATAACAACAATTCTACTGCAATTCCCTGCAATTTAATGGTTTCTGGCTCGCCAATTTTCCAAACACACAATTTTTATTTAAGTGGTCCTCATTCCTACTTCAAAAAATAAATCATTTCAACAACGAAATTGCATGGAATTAGTATTCAAAATTGGTACAAACTCTAGATTGCACTTCATCCCAAGTTAAGAAATGTTTTTTCCTCATTAGTCACTTAACTTTTTGTTTTCACCTCCATTCAGTGTTCACAAATTAATGAAAGAATATACGATATATAACCCCCCGAACCAAACAATTTAAACATTCAAAGAACCAAACATGTAACAACAAAAAACATCAAAATGTTAAGTTTTATTCTAAAATTAAAAAAATTAAAATTAAAAAAGGAAATATTTGTTATAAACCGCAATCACATCTTTTCTCAATCACATACCTCCTCTATAAAACATCTTCCACAACCCACTCTTTAAATTCTCTAGCTCTTTCTCTTTATAAAGTCAAAACTAATTAGGAAAAAAAAATGCAATTTTGTACAAAAAGGTACAAAGAGAGATATGCAAAGGTCCCCCACTAAGGAAAAATTAACCACCATCCTTTTTTTTTTGCTTCAACTTCAATTCAAATATCTTCTTATCAACTCCAAACCAACCCATGAATATTATTACATTACATTACATATTGGCCTCTCACTTTTTGCTCACTTTTCCTTCATGCATGGATTGGAGAGTTATGATCCAATTTGGTATTGCAATTATTCTACACATGTTTGATAGCAAATTGCTAGCACTTGCACCTCCAAAAATTTAGTTTTCATTCATTTATATACCAAACCAACTTCAATTCAATAGATTTCTCGATGAATGAATGAAAGAATGTCTCCGACTTAACCAAAATCAAATATCAATAATCAAAATTTGGACTTTTTTAGTCATAAGGTTTCAATAGGACAAAAAACACACAAATAAATAAATATATTATCTTATTCATTGTGTATTTATCTCTCCTATTGAAACTTTTCATCGAAGATGATAGAAAATCCAAGTTCCAATTATCTTGATATTTTTGAACGATCCCTTCTCTTTTGTGTCTTTGACTTAACCAAAACTAAATGTATGTATATAAATCATGTGCTTGCAATTAATGGTGGCAAAATTGAGCGAGCAAAAATTGCTCTATGTATAATATAATGTTCTATGATCCATGTTTTGCCTCAGCTTCTAAACATTGTTCAATATCATCAGCTATTCTTTTTGCATCCATAGATGCACCTTGTAGTCCTCTTTTGGTAAAACCCACCGCATAGAGTCCATTTTTACCTTTCCACCCATTTGGAAATGGCTTTGTAGGAAATCCATCTTCCTTAGAAAACATATCCTCTTCCTATATAGTATAGCAAACCATTTCAAATATATTAGTTAATTTGTTTTTGTTTTGTTTATAATTTCATCCAATATAAAAAATTTAATCGTACTACTAATTATCTTTGAAAAAATAGTGCGTAAGTGCAAGTTAATTATGTGTATGATCTCCTAGAGTTACAATGCAATAGTTGTAAGGACAATTAAATATAGATAATGGATTTTTATTTTTAAATTTAAAGGTTTTTACAACTATTACATGATACAACTGATGTATGTGATTCAATGCATATTTAATATTATAGTAGTGTTGTTAAAATTACGGTGAGTATCTTTTATAAAATGATGGTGATTTAATGTGATTTTAGAAACTCCACCGTAATACTAAAGATACACTTAAATTTTTTGAATATATGTGTATTATCATATGAATATGATATAGTACCTTGAGCCAATAGGGTACATTGCTTTTGTAACCAGTTGCCAATATGATGCCATCAAAATTTTCTGATCTTCCATCTATGAATTCCACTGTGTGACGTTTTAGGCGCTTTATGCTTGGTCGTACCTACATAATCAATATTTTTTGAGTTTGACATATAAGATTTTATTTGTGTGTCGAGTTTCAACTACCAACTATCTAATGAAAATAATTAACCCCACCAAGCATGACACAAATAATGATTAATCAATATATTTTGTTGATTAGCTTTTGGATTAAAAAATTTAAGTTAACCAATTGTGCTTTCATCCATGATTTTATTGAAATCATGCAATGATGAAAAATCATGCCAAGAAAAAAAGAGAGAGGTGGGGGAACGAAGTCACTTCATTTCATTAAATATAAAAAAGAGAGAGAGGAGAAAATGTAAGTTGCACTTGATGAAAAGCAAAAAATAAATAATATTAAGGTACCGCCATTAGTTTTTTAATTTAACACCAAAAAGACAATGTTTATAAAATAATTTAAAAAGTACAACAAAATCTCCAACCCACAAATACAAGAGCCACCATAACACAAAAAAAAATTGCTCTTGAGAAGTAAACTCACATTAAATCAATGAAATTTTATGTGGTTTAATAATTATTCATAAAAAATACTCTAGGTTTGCTTATAGTATGTTGAATTGATAGTAAGTTTGATAAAATAAAAATGGTATTGTGATTTGCGAATTGGTTGAAATTTTAAAGTGTAATTTTAATTAAAATCGTAATTTCGTCAAATTTACGGTTAATTTAAATATACACTTAAACTTGACTGTAAATAATTTTAACCATCAAAACTCAATCAAAATCTCTTAAATGTTACAGCATCCGCTCCTTTTTATTGTACATAAATTTATGAGAAATGCTAATATATCCCAGTGACACATGTTAATAATTTAAATGTAGAAATTTTATTTTAGAATTTGTTTTTCCACTCATCGAAAATTTAAATATTAATTTTTTTAATAAAAAGTTTCTACTTTTGATATTCTTAACATGTACTCTTGAGACACATGTTAGTATGACCCTGAATTTATTAATTGTTTTTATATGTGTAAATAAACCTAAAACAACACCTAAAAATGGAGTGGTTTAATTAAGATCTCAAACATGATAAATAAAATTACTCAATTTAAAATAAAAATTATAATTGAAAATTTATTGTATTATGATTAAATTCTTAACCAATACATCAATTTTTTTAAGTAATATTTTTATTTATATTTCATTAGAAAGTAGTACAATTTAATTTGATTTAATAAAAAATGGAAATAGGAAAAGTAATAAATACCTTGATATGTCCTGCTTTAATCTTGGCAAGGGTACCCACGTCTAAGACAGGAGTCTTTCCGGAGAGATTTTTGAGTTGAAGGGGACCCAAACTAGGACGATCCAAACCAAGTTGAGCAGTGTCACCAAAAATAAGCCATGACACTATGAGCAAGAACCTATCCACTACTCCCAATGGAAACCACTTTAATAACCACATGGACAACCCAAAAGTTGATTTTCCTAGCATCTCTCGTGGTAGAACGTGTACCTTCATTTATTTATTTACCAAAGAAAATTAAATAATAATATCATATTATTAATATTAATATATATTGATTTGTAATTGCTAAAAAGGAGCAAAAATAAAGGTACGAGGACTATGGCTGTCTAATGTTGTTGCAGGCTCTAGGCCATGCTCTATGTGGGGAAAACACCCAGAAAAATCATGGGGTGTGGTGGAAATTAAAAAGAAGAAAAAAAATTAAAAATGAAAAAAAAAAAAAAAAAAAAAAAAAAAAAAAAAAAACTATTTAGTACATAAATCAACATCATCCCATGTTGCGCATGCTTGAGAATCTAAGAAAGTGTAACAAAGATCAAGTCTTGAAATATATTGTGTTGTGTAAACAAATATTTAAAAACTTATAACAATCAATTTCGAAACTTGTGGATGCATGCAAGCAAGGAAATGAAACTATATAAAAAAGCCAAACTTGTGAAGGATATCAAGCTCAAAATTTAATTTTCATGATTATAAGATTAGCTTGGTGAAAGAGTTTTAAACATTATTATATTATTTCTATGACAAAGAAATTTAAGGAATCAAACCCATCTTGGGTTTGGAAATTAAACTAGATTGTGTCTTGTATATATGCATAGAAATTTATCAAAAGTCAAAAAAACCAATTAATAAAAAAGAAGTATAGAATATAAAAAAGTGAGTGTCTCTTATGATACTTAAATTAATTCTTTCATTCCTTTCAAATTTAATAAAAAATTCCAAATCAGGAGGGACATAAACTTTTGAAAAGAAAAAACAATACTTGCATAGAAAGAAACTTTTTTCTTGTTTCTAAAAACCATTTTCAAAAGACAAAGAGTACTAACAAAAACAAAAACAATAGCAATAGTAAGTTGAAAAAGAAAAGTAAAATTCTTACTGAATCTCTAACCACAAGAGAAGGAGTAGCATCAAAGTTACAAAGATCCAAACAAACTTCCATACCAGAATTTCCACACCCAACAACCAAAACTTTTTTCCCTCTAAACTCTTCACCACTTTTATACAAACTTGTATGTCTTATAACTCCTCCAAATTCATCAACACCTTCAATATTAGGCACAACCGCCTCGGCATTTTCTCCGGTAGCCACGATCAACCACCGACAAACATACTCCGTCGTTACACCCCCTTTATTACTATTCAAACACCTCAACCTCCAACAACCAATATCACCATCAAATTCAGCATTTTCCACTGTCTCATTGAATTTTGGCCTAATACAAAACCTCTCCGCATAATTCTCCAAATACTTTATAAACTGTTGCTTTGAAGGGTATGTTGGGAAATCAAAGGGAAATTCCATAAAGGGTAATTCACAAAATTGTTTTGGAAGGTGAAGACGTAATCGATCATAAGTTTTGAGTTGCCATAGTGAAGCTATGCAATTAGATCTTTCTAGAATTACAAATGGAATGTTTTTTTGTTTCAAACATGCCGCCGCCGCTAGGCCTGAAGGTCCGGCTCCTACGATAATTGGACCGTCGACAAACACGCATCGTCGAGGCGGCTGCGTCGACGATATCGTTGTTGTTGTTGAGGATGATTTTTTGTTATTCATTTTTTTCATGAATAAAGGGTCATGAGCTTGTTTTCCTTCTAATTCTCTTAGACAATAGTCCATCAATAACTATGAAGAAGAGATGAAAAAATAAAAATAAAAACAAAAACAAAAACTTTTTTTTTTTTTTGACTAAAAAGACAAACTTTTTGAGCTTTTGTTTTGTGAAGAAACCGCGTTGGAGAGAAATATGAGACGATGTGAATTGTGTTGAAGGGTTTTGATTAGGCTGAGTTTGGTGGTAAATATATATTTTTATTTATTTAAAAAAAAAGGGTTAGGCTTATATTGAGAAATGAAATTGAATATCCTTAAAATTGAAGAGGGTCTTATCCACTTGTTTAAAATGAATGTGTTTGTTTAGAATTCACAAGTGGAGGAGGTTTAAGCGGAAGGATGAACAAGAAGTGCGGGGCTAAATCAGCATTGATCGCAGTGAGAGAGAGTGAGTGAGAACGATGGTGATATATCATTGAGTGTGTATTTATATATTCCTATTGTATCTTATAGGAATTTATTGTATCGACAAATTCAAATCTAAGTGGTAAAAACAGTCGTGGGGTCATTCTATTTATCACTTTTCCCTACTCCTCCTAAATCATATATAAATAAATATATATTCAAAAATTTATGTACCTAGTCTAAATTTTTAATCACATACATTAATATTTTAACTATTATCTTTATTTATATTTTATTTTGAATGGAATATGTTCTAAAATAACTGCTGCATTTGATTTATTTTACATAAATTAAAAAAAAATGATAAATACAAGACAAAATGATAGTTATATAAAATTGTTCTTATTAATTATTGATGTATTCCAATTATCATGAATACAAATTGAGAGAATAATAAATTGTGAATGATGCACATAGTATTAATTAAATAATAGAATAGAAAAAAAATCATTAAAAAAAATTAAAATTACATTGAAAACTAAAATTAAGTGTCTTTTGGGGACAAACTCTTTTTCTAAATTTAAGAGGGATGAAACTCCATCCCCTAATGAAATATATAATTAAAAAAAAAATTCGAATTATGCATATAAAAAATATCATTGATCATATTTAATTTGTGTAATTCTAATAAAATATCAAATCTATTTATATTACTTAAATTACCTTCAATGACTAATAAATTAGGTAATTGAAAATATGAAAACTTATTAAATGAATGATAGTTTATACATATTATCAGTAAATAGTTCTATAAAAAAAATATTATTATCAAATAGAAAATAAATTATTGATTTTTGTTTATTTTTTCATTTCAAAAAATATATGTTAATTTTATCTATATTTGACTACAGATAAAATATACTCCATCATTAACACAACAATTATTGCTTTTGATTGTTCCGAACAAATTAAAAATATTATAAAATAAAAAAAATTAAAGGACAACTTTACTAAATTATTTTTATTAACATTGAAATATTTATGTTGTCGTAAATGTAAAGTGAAAAATAATAATAAGGTGATGAATATAATATTAATTTAAAAAATTTTAAAAAAATATCAAATTACTATTACATTAAAAATAATGTTTTTTTTAGATAATTTGTTTTTAAGTGTAACGATTATTATTGGGTAGAGGGAGTATAGTGATGTGATGTGATATTAATTTGAACTAATTAATGCTAAATACACATAGAAAGCATATAGTTTTGTGGGCTATTTAAAGTTACGGATATTTTACATATTTAAACCCACATGAACACGTCACTGTGTTCGTCAATGTTCGGAGAGATTGGGAAAATGATTAGGAGTATCTTGAAGAAAATTATGATTCATTCTAGGCACTTTTAATTGGTTAACAAATCCAATAGGAGGCAAATTACAGTTAAAAATAGTTGTTTTTAACAGACAACAATCTTAGAGAATAGGTGGTGGTGATCATTTTCATTGGATAACTGTGGAATGACCCAACTTGGGCCTCATAGGTTATGAACTGTATACAAGTTAAGATTATTTATATTGCAAATAAGTCAGTGGTGTATTTAGAAAAATTCATTTCCAAACAAGGTCAAATATTATGCACTCAAGGATAAAAAACAAAATCAAGTTATCACTCAATTTTTTTTTAATAGAAAAAAAAAGGAAAACATAATAAACAGATTATTTACTTTGTTTCTATTGTCATGAGTCTAACATTAGATAATATATTTGACGTGAAAATGTATTTAAAAGTACGGAGAAGTCACAACCTTGTAAACCACTCTACAATTAAGTTAAATTAAAATCCAAATTAAAATGATATAAATTTATTAGAATATATTCAAGATTTATTGGACACATGCTATCATGTAACTTCTATCCACCTAAACACCACCAAAATCTAATTCGTATCATGTATGATTAGTATGCACATGTACACTCACTCAGTACTCGTCATATTGTTATTTTTTTTTTTTTTGAAAATATGAAAACTTATACAATTCTTTACAAATAGTCAGGTAATTAATTAATAAATAAAGATTGATACATTTGTAAATAAAATAGTTTAAATAAATAAATAAAATTAAAAGAAAATAATAATATACCAATATATAAATTTTTTTTAAAAAAAGTGGTTATTTAATTAAATATAAAAGAATCAAATTGTAAATAAAATAAATAAATAATAAAATCCAAAAAAGTCACACCAAAATAATGTACTCCCCAATTATAATATATACTTTTGCTATTATATACATATATTTATATTATTTTAATATAATTATTTAGCAAATAATTATATACATTACTTTATATTACATATTATCTATAGTGTCAGTATTTTATATTTAAAATTAAAATAGGTCTGATGTCTGATACTGACACATGTAACTACATTTGACCACTTCTATTTTTTCAATTTAGTATTGATGTATATGTGTCAATGTTATATCTTTATCAATATTTTATATGTGTTACCTAATGTAGAACGTAAAACTAGTTTTCACAGTCTAAATATACAAAATAAATTCACATTAATGTTGTATTATATATACAAAATAAATTTACATTAATGTTGTATTATATGACTTTCATAATTGAATTGGATTCAATATTTATTAATCATTTTTTTAACCCCAATTCAATTGATTTCTACATTGCCCTGATCACCACACTAATTTTGATTGGTTTGAAGTGATAACATAGTTAAGATGACATACTAATCATGATATACCTTTACTCCATAGTGTTGCTTTAAAAAAGTTTGTATAGTGAAAAGTACATAGGAAATTTTTGTTCAATGAAAAACATTCTCTTTCTTTCATTTGACTTTTTATCTTTCTTTTTTTTCCATCTCCTCGTTTCTTTATATTGGACCAAACAATAAAACAAATAATCTTTATCGCTTAAATATTCTCTCATTCAATACTCTTTCTTGATTTTTTCGCTTCTCATTTTTTTCTTCACAATCAAACAAAACCTAAAAGCTAAAATTAATGAAATGCTACATATAAGTATTACTAGTAGTGAACTCTGCCAAAAAAAATTTATGAAAGTAGCCGAAAGCTACAACAAAGATTGTGATTGCACAATAGGATTAATATATAATAACCTTATTAAAAAAAAAAACAACGGATTGACATTGAAAAGTGCTTTTTAGGAGTATTAGATAGTCCCTCTCATAGGATTTAGAAGCTACCCTAATCTACTAGCCTATACCCTAAAACACATTTTTCCTTTTCAATCTTCTACCACTATTGTTTTTTACTCCTTAGAAATTGGCTAGGGACAAAGGTGATGGGGATGTTCACTTCCGAGGTGGGGACTTTGAAAAAGTTAGGTCCAAAAGCCCAAATGAACCAATAAAATTGGGCTTCCTTAACCATGCGGGGGCACCAAGAACCATTGGACCATGACCCACTATTGTAGGCTTCAACTGAGTTTAGACTATTTTTTAAAATAGCTTGCAGGAAAAAAATATTTTTTTAATCATTATAATATTTCTGTGCGATTAAAATAGACTGGCTTTTTTCTTCTTCTTTTTAAATAGTCTCTTTTAAGGAATTTTATTTTTTATAATGGATTCAATCAGTAACTTCCATGTAAAAAGCATCACTATACACATTTTCTCACTAGCAGGCCTAGCACACTTTCATTTGCCCAACGCTAACTAGGGATTTGTATAATATCCGAATATAAACAATTATTTGGATCTACATATAAAATCACTTAAAATTTTATCAATTATTTGGATTTTGGATATGAATATAAATCAATTCAGTTATATTTTTAGGAATAGGTTTGGTTATCAAATAATTAATAATCGGTAGTTTTTTTTTTTGACTAAATATAATCGGTAACTAACTATATAACACAAAAAAACAGAAATAAGAAGTGTGTGTAAATCGATTTTATTTTTATTATTTTCTTAGATTATGCATTCCACATGTTTCTCGTAATTCCAATTTCCTCTTTCTTCGTAATTCGTATATTATTACTATTTTAATAATATTATAAATTTATAATTATTTTGTCTTGATTGTAGTTTTATTCCATCTATTTTTTCATTTGAGAAAAATCTGTTTTTTATTTCTTTCAGAAAACACTTTATTTCTATTATTTTTGTAAAACTATTTTTATATTATTTTAAAAATAAATATTTTTTAATTATTTTAAAAATAAGTAATTTCTGAACTAATAAAAATGTGCCATTCAAATAATTTAAGAATTAAAACTAATAAATCTCATCTAAAGTTAATATTGTTTAACAAATATTAAATTAATTAAATATACTATCAACTCAAAAATAATTATATGAAATTAATTATATTGATTTACTAAATGATTTTTTACATTCTAAAATGTAAAAAATAAATAAATTAGTTGAACTATAATAATATTATAACTTTTATTTGATTTCGTATTAAAATTCGTTTAAAACATTTGCATGCATTGGACCGTCCATGGTTGTTACTTTCTTATCCTAAACTCTCAAACACTTTGTTGGTTTCTCCATATTTAAATTCATATGACAACTTGTGTTGAACGATGAATGAATCAAGTGATTTCTCTCTTAAATCCAACTATGGATTGATCAATTCAAAAGTTTATGTTATTGATCAAGTTGAGGCGAGACTCAATGCTATAAAATATCTTAGGAACAAGAATGTTCCATCAAAGCTACATTATTATTTGGTTGGAGGCTTTTTCATAATAAATTACCAATGGGTGGTGAAGTAAACGAAATGGGGCAGTGATAGAATAACAAATCTTGAGCTGTGAATTGTGATTTTTGTTTTAGGGAAGAAAAAACTTGCAGTCATGTTTTTAACTTTGTGCTGTGGTGAAAGAGGTTTGTTAACTTGATTTTTATTGCCTTGGTGAGAACATACAGGTTGAAAACAGATTGATCTTCTCATTAATTTCATTTTGATTATAATAAAAAAGTGTTATCAATTAAGTGTATGATCTAGTACAGATACAATACAATTAAGTGTATTAATTTTCAAACATGTGTTTATTAAAAAAATGTATGGTCTAGTGTAGAAACAATTATGCCATATAATTATGTGCTGAAAACTGAGACACGCATGCGCCTCCCAATACTTTGAGAAGGTCTAAGTAATTTTTATATTCTTGTTGGGTTGACATTCTTAACCATTTTACTTTGCTACCAATTAATAACCAAAAGCTTTAAGAGATTGACCAATAAAGTCACCATCTTATGATACTCCACTTGTACCAATATATAAATAAAAAATTGTTAAAGTTGATATATTTTATTCAAGTTTTTGATTAAATATATTATTTTCTTAAATCAATTTTTATTTATATTTTTGGAACAAAGCAATAGTTAATTGATATATTAATGGTTTGATTGTATCATAAGTAATTGTGTAATTAATTAGTTTAATTGTCACACACTATCAATGAAAAAAAATTTAATTACATTGTTAACACTTTGTAACCATTCATAAGTCTAACTTTAGACATAACTATGATAAAAGTTAAATATATTTAATGATTTAATGATTATGATTGACGGACAGTATAAACAAAATTACATTGATAATATATATGAATTAATTCACATAAAGCAACCTGTGAAAAATGTTATATATAGTAGATGAATGCAAGTGGCTCTTGGAAATACATCAAAAGAGTTTGAGCACTTGAATTAGATAATACATTGGAACTTTGGGAGTTTAAAAAAAACATATACATTGGAACTTCTATAATAAATTGTAAAGTTATATTATCTTTGTTTTTTTTACAACTAATTATATTATCTTTGTTATTTATTTTATAAAGAAATTTACATTTTTATTAATTGTGGAACAAATATGTGACATAATTAATAAAAAAAAAATATATCTTTTTGGAGTTTTGATCACTTGCTATAATTTAACATGTCATCATAAATTAAAAAATATATCATGTAGACATCTACTCTAATACTATATTAATCATGTGACAAAATGTATTCTTGCGTGACAAGCATACAGGGAAAGCTCAAAAATACAAAGCAATTGTTAAATGAGTTTGTATCTCATATAAATGTTCAATCACACTCACATATAGGGGTATATATAGTGAGGAAGATATTTCTTATTTTATTATTAGTCATTGGATCACAATGAATGGTCTTTGATTTTAAAGCCCACTAAAGAGACTCACGTGCAAAAAAATAGTTTTTGTATCTCCAATTCGTGTCGTACTCTTCCATTTTAATTTTTTTTTTAGTGAAAGTACTGAAATAACCCGCAAATTTCAGTAAAACTCAAACTTTTTTTGCGTACCCCTCATTCTGGAAATATCCGAGTGAGTCTAGGTTTTTAAATTTTTTCACCGGAAATTTCAAATTCATTGAAAAATCCGGTATACAAAATGCATACCAGAAATTTTATTTTTGAAATTTCTTAGAGTTGTATCCGGAAATTTGAAAAATTCGGTAGTTTATTTCCAACATCGGAAATTTTAAATTTCCGGGTACAACTTCCGGAAATTTCAAAAATGAAATTTCCGATATTGACTCATAATTACCGGAAATTTCAAATTTCCAATATTAAAATTAATTAAATTATTTATAAAAAAAATCTAATAATAAATTAATATAAAATACATTAATAAATTATAAATTAATTTTATATTTTAATTACTATTGTTATAATTAATAATTATAATTAAAAATGATTATAATTAAAATGATTAAATTATATTATAAATTTTAATAATATTATTAATAATAAAATGAAAATTATATTAATAAAATAAAATAAAAATACATTAAATTAAAATGAAGAAAGAAGATGCGGTTGACTAAATGTGCCTAAACAACTAACGTGATATGTTATTTTAACAACTCTCTCCAGTAGATAAATTTTAATTATTTTAACAACTATCTCTTAGATAGTTGTTTTGCAGATAAATATAATAAATAAAAATTAATAATTATAATAATAATAATAAAGTTAAAAAAAAAATACATCAAACTTAGAACGGTTGACTATGCCAAAACAAATAACGTATCCTAATATTTTGGAGATAAAATAGCAACACAATTTTATTTTGTTAACAACTCCCTCTTATTTTTATTCCGATCTAATAAATAATAATACCAAAAATAAAATATTGTTAATTTAATTTACAAAATAATAATAAATTTTTAAAAAATCAAAATACATTTAATACAAAAATAGGAGGGTGTGTCCAAGAAAAATACATTAAATTAAAAAAAAAATACAAACCTGATTTTTGAAATTTCCGGTCAAGAAAAAGTAACTACAGCAAGTATAAACAACGTACCGGAAATTTGTTTGGGAAATTTTCAGTAGTACAATTTGTTAATCGGAAATTTCAGAGTTTTGAAATTTCTAGTAGTTATAAATTGTGTACAATATTTTTTGGGTAAAATAATTACGCAACGCAAATTTGGTTATAGTGAAATTATAGAGTAATTTTTTTTTACCTGAATGAAAATAAAGGAAGTAATTTTGAGTTTTTAACGGATTGTTGGGGTACAAGATTAAATGGAATACAAAAACTAATTTTTCTCATGTGCTTATTTTTTTCTTTTTTTCTTGTTCAATTCCACTCTAAGTAATATTCCAAATTCCTAAATTTTTTTAAACAAATCAAATCCCCAATTTCAATTAGAGAAGTATTTTCATCTTCTTCCATAACCACAATCATCAACAACAAAAAATAGAGAAGTCAATTGTATCACTACAGCACGAATTTAACTATTTTTTTCTACCTCAAGGCAAATCAAAGGAAAAACAAGAAAAGTGGAGTGCGACAATTGTAACACTACAGCATGCATTCAACTGTTTTTTTCTTCACAATTTTTTCTTGTTTGATTGTTTCCATTCCATCTAGTATCAAAATACCCAAATCACCATCCTTACACATAACCCTATCCTTGAATGTTTGTTCTTCATGCATCCCTTTTATATATATATAAAATATGTTATCCCAACTCGGTCGGTTATGATATTAAATATGTTTGAATCTTATTTTTAAAAATTAATTTAAAAGACAAGGATTAACTTTAATAGTAATAATTAACTACACTCCTAAGCACTAAAAAATTGCATTTGTTTAATCTTTGTTAGTTTAATTAGTATTTTTAACAGTGTGTTCTTTTACAAAGTTTTAGAATATGCTTTCTTAGCCGTATGATTGAGTAACTCACTTTATTTGTTTCATGTAATGAAAATAAATAGTTTAATGTCAAGTATGCAGGCAGTTTTGTGAACTTTAAAAAA
>JBBPBP010009777.1:66767745-66789321 GCA_037974735.1 Cicer chorassanicum | reverse complement strand
AGAATAATAAAGATAACTTTTATATTAATCAAATAAGAGTTATGATTACAGTAATAGGAATAATGAAAGCTTATATACCATAAATTAAACCAAATAATTTATAATTAGAGTAATTAACCTATAACTAATTTTATATCTTTGATAAGTAAACATGAAAAATAAATTAACCAATAGAAAGCATGTACAATGTCAAAATTGACTAAAAAAAACGTATTGTAATTATTTTCAACCAATTTGAGTTTAATGTATCATTTTTATTTGAAAAAGTGCAACTTTTGTCTTAATTGTTGGTCAAATAAAAAATGTTAAATTTTATTTATGATTTCAATTATTGGTGTTTAAACCATTTGAGGTGCACAGGTGTTTCTAGTTTGTAACCTTGTTGTTTGTGTTTGGTACGAGTATCTTTATGATGTCTTGTATTTCTGTTTGTATCTAACTTTTGTCTCCAATTCTTACTATACTATGAATTGCTATTTATATATTATTTTAGTAGTTAAAAAATAATAATATTTGACTAATTAATTAAATTCAAATGGTTAATAAGTTTTAGTTAAAAATAAATTGTTAGAGGGAATCATAATTTAGATTACAATGGACCTACTTCTCTAGAAACCAAATGTTAAAAAAATATTGTAACTGGGTATACGAACTCTATAAATGAAAAACTCTCCCAATAATATTATAACATTTTTAACTGAGTAACTAGAAGAAAGAAAAACTTTGGGCCAACAATAATAATTTGATTTTTTGATACTTGATAATTTGAGTTCACTAAAAATCAAGTGACTGAACTCAAGTGATTAATAAACTTTTAGATAATTCGAATTCGAATGTTAACTATAATAATTTTTTATTATACTTTAGTTGTTTTTAAATTAAACTTCAAATTTATAGTTCTCGTTTTTATACAAATTGAAAGGTTAAAAAGAAAACAAAATCAAAAAATATTAACATATGTCAAATCAAAAGTAAAAATTTTATTTAAAAAATTGTGTATTTAACTTGTAAAAATATTAAATAAAAAAAAATCATAAAAATCTAAATATTTAAGTATGATTATGTAAAAAAAAAATCTTAATATGATGCATGTTATTGTTAACATGACTCAAAGACAATTGATGCATGGTTTTTGCAGCAATGAAATCGAGTTGAAATAGGAATGTGTATTTGAGATGAGACGGAGATTTTATTCTTGACAAATTTAAATGGTTTAGTTATACATTTCTCAGTGGACGAAGTGCTGTTTTTTTTTTTAATCAATTATCACGTGGATTCATGATTTACAACTTCAAAATGTAGATTTCGAGCTCAAATCTAAATGTGTGGTGGACATATTTCACAAGGTTACCGAAGATGCTTCATATTTTGGCGCTATCACTAAAGATTGTAAGGTAACACATATTTAATTTTGTTCAAAGCTCTCAATTATGTTGCTTATTATCTTGCGAGAAAAATCACATTTTTAATTAGCTTCTATATCTTTATTGACATTCCAATTAATATTTAACACTTGATTATAAATGAAATGATTTGAAGTTGCTCGTTTAAAAAAAAAAAAAAGTAGATACACAAAACAATAATTTCAATTACATTGCATCGAATTTGTTTTTCTTTAAAAATAAAAAGTTGTAAAAAGAAAAAGTGATTTATGACAAAAAAAAAAGGTTGATTTGATTTAAAAATAAAAGTTTAAATATGTTTTTGCTTCTCGTAGATATAACAGTTTTTAATTTTAGTCCTTTTTTGTTTGAATTTCATACATGTAATACTAGATAAATTTATTTTTGGTTCTTAACGTCAAGTGAACGTTACAAAAAACGTTAATTGACAAAGGGAAATGTAGGCCAAACGTTTAAATATGTTTTTGGTCCTTGTAAATATAACAGTTTTCAATTTTAGTCCATGAAAAATATTTGTTTAAATTTCATCCTTGCAATATCCAAAAACTTTATTTTTAGTCCTTAATTTCAAATGGACATTACAAAAACGTCAGCCGACAAATAGAAGAAAACGTGGACCAATCGTAGCACTTCAATGAGAATATTAATTTAAATATCAGAAAAATTTGTATACTTATTTTTATTTGTTATTTAAATATTGTTTCGGTTAAATTTGTTTAGGATAATTATTTAAATTTGTATTCTCATTGGATTTTGTATACTTATTTTATTAGAAATAAGTATAGAAATTATTTTTATTTGTTATTTAAATATTGTTTCAGTTAAATTTGTTTAGAACAATTGTTTAAATTTGTATTTCCATTGGAGTTTGTGTACTTATTTTATTACAAATAAGTATACAAATTATTTTTATGTTATTTTTAAATATTATTTCGGTTAAATTTATTAAGAATGCTTATTTAAAGTTGTATCTACGTTTTCCTCTATTTGTCGGCTCATGTTTTTGTAACATTCATTTGACGTTAAAGATCAAAAATAAAGTTTTTGAATATTGCTGAGATGAAATTCAAACAAATATTTTTTAGGGACTAAATTGAAAACTGTTATATTTACGGAGACCAAAAACATATTTAAATGTTTGGTCCACGTTTTCTTGTATCAATTAAAATTTGGTTTAAATATGTCTTTGGTCCTTGCAATTATAACATTTTATGATTTTGGTTCTCGTAATTTTTTTTTTGTTTACATTCCAACAAATACAATTTCAATTTAAAATAGTACTTGAGTTGTAGATTCTGTTACAAAAACTAGCAGCCGTCAAACTCTGTTAAATACAATTAAATAGTTGCACTTATTAAATAATATCAACCTAAATAAAATTAATTTTTTTTAAAATTTAAAATAACCTTTTTTGTAACTAGAACCCTAAACCTCTAATCTTTAAAAAAATAAACCTAAATCAATGATTGTTCTTCGTTCATCAGCGGTTCTTCGTAGTAGCGGTTATTCGTTCATCAGCGGTCGTATCTTCTTTGTGGCGGTCACGAACTCGTGAATATAGTTTGGGCTTAGCTTGTTATCGTGGTTTGTCTTCGTTACTCGTGTGTGCGTGTTAAATGTAATTTTATTTGATCACTCATCTTTGTTTTCTTCTTTTTGGGACCAACATGTAACTTTACCGTTTTTGTTTAATCTACTATGATTTTCGATTTTTCTGTTGTGGGACCAAAACGTGCATTTACTTTGTTTTCGATTTTTCTAATGTTATTATTGTTTGATGGGATGAAATGTTTGTCTTATTGACATATGTATTGTTTTTTACTCTAAAGGATGAACTTTTCTGTTAGTTTTCACTATGGCGGTAAATTTGTGAGGGATTTGATTTTGTATTACATAGGGAGTAGTGAGCATGTGGTTCATGGGATTGATGTCGACAAATGGAGTTATTTTGAAGCTGTTGGAATTTTGAAGGACTTAGGTTATGATAACTGCAAGTATAGGTTATGGTGGAAAAATGATAAAGATGATAACTTTAAAAGAATAGTGGATGATAGAGATGCAGCTGAGGTTGGTGAACATGCTCTGAAAATGAATTACCAAGCTCAAATGTATGTTGAGCACTCTGTAAAACGGTTTTTTGGATTAGAACCAAGAATAAAGTTGGGGCAGTCTTCTGGGGTGTTAAATGGTGGTGAATAAATTGTTGTTGATGATGATGGAAGTGTTAGTGACAGTCACAACAATGAAGATGAAGTTGATGGTGTTAAGTTTGATGATAGTGAGGATGAGAGAGCACTTGGCTTGGATGATGGTTTTGGTGTTGATAATACAATACATGATCCTTCTGTTGGATCATATAGTGTTGAAATCTAAGGTTTAAATCATGGTAAACCATATAGTGTGAAGACTACTACAAATAGGTCCATTCCAAATAAAACAACTAAGAACATGGAGATTGTTACTGTGTTGGATAATTATAATTCAAATATTGAAATGGAGTATGCTTATGTTAGTGAAGAGTTATAGTAGTGACCCTGATTCAAATTCAGACAAAGAGAAGGGACCAAAGTATGATCAGTTTAGGGTGGAGGAGCTAAACAAGAATTACAAGTTCAAATTGGGACTAGAGTTTAAATCACTTGTTGAGTTTAAAGATGCAATCAGAGAGTGGTCTATACTAATTTTACATTTTGTTAAGCTTAAAATTTATTTGTGATTAAATTAATTTTACATTTTTGATCATAATTTCGTTTTGTAGAGAAAGCCAAAAAAAAATTAAGCAAGTTCAAGATGATGAGGCAACTGTTGGTGTTGATCCTGCTGCAACACAAGTTAATGTTGTTGGTGTTGAGGCAGATGGTGGAGAACCTCCACAACTTCAAGATGATGTGGAACAACTTCAAGATGATGTGGATCCTGGATTTGAGGCTCTTGCCGTAGAGCTTGCTGCTGCATTGAAGGCTTATCAACCCAGTTTTTCTGCTAAAGTTCCTACTTCTTCATATGTTGTTGCTTCTGAGCATGTTACTGCATCTGAATCTGTTGCTGCTTCGTCATTTGTTGTTGCGTCTGCTACTGCTTCTGATGCTACTACTAAAACAGTTGAGGTAAATTATACAATATACATAATCATTAGTCAAATGTGTAATTTTTATGTGTAATTCTACAATGTTTAAAATAATTCTGCAAATATTAGTTGTTTTAGCTAGGTACCCATGTTTATATTATTTCAATTTTGCATTTGTTGCTGATTTTGTAGAAATTGAAGAAAACAAAACCAAAAGGTGCAAAGAAATTAGGTGTTAAGAATGTTAGGAGAAATGACAGACTGAAGACTACTTTTAAAGGTGACTACAGTGGTTCTGGAAGTGATTCACGAATTCCATTACTAATAGATGATGATGATGATCGAGCAAGTCCATTAATAGTTGGTGATGCAGGATGTTCACAACCTATTTTGCATGATCCTAAAATGGGAGGTTGTTTGGGTCAATTAAGAAATTGAGATGAGATTTGTAGGAGGACAACTCAATGATCATGTTGAAGTTGTTATTTTGTTTTTTTGGTTGTTGTAGGGAACCTAAGTTAAGTGTTAATGTATTTTGATTATGAATGACAACCGTCTATTTTGGTAAAGACAAAATGTTTCTATGTATTTTGGTTATGAATGTCATAAATGACAATTGTTTATTTTGGTTAAATTAATTCATTTTGTTAATTATTTTTACGTGTTAATTTTCAAGTTGATGGAATTGACGATACAAGGCATGTCTAATTATGACGATACAAGGCATGTCTAAATAATAAAGATCAATTTGTGGAATTTTGACATGAATATCCTACTTTTTAGGAAAACTAACTGAATTGTCTCACTCCGAAAAAAAATATACGGGATTGCCCTACTTTTTAGCTCTAGTTGCTGATCGCAACCTGAGAATGCGACGAGCTGAAGGAGTTATTTTTTACGTTATAGAAGGAGGTCGTATCTTGGGGATGCGACCATGTACTGAGGATGTTTTTTTTTTGTTACATTTTATTTATGAGTATAATTATTATTTAATTAATTAAAAATAATTAAAATATTTTAAAAATCAAAATATTATTAAAATTATTGTTACTATTAAAATTATTATTATTATTTAATAATGTATTTTATTATTATTATTATTCTTATTATTTTGGTTTTTTAAATATTTTAATTATTTATAATTAATTTAAATTAACAATAAGTCACTAATATTAATAATATTATTAAAATAATAATAATAATTATTATTTAATAATGTATTCTATTTATTATTATTATTTTGATTTTTAATTTTTTTTAATTATTTTTAATTAATTAAATAATAATTATACTCATAAATAAAATGTAACAAAAAAAAAACATCAGTACATGGTCGCATCCCCAGGATGCGACCTCCTACTATAATGTAAAAAATAATTCTTTCAGCTCGTCGCATCCCTAGGTTGCGATCAGCAACTGGGGCTAAAAAGTAGGGCAATCTCGTATATTTTTTTCGGAGTGTGACAATTCAGTTAGTTTTCGTAAAAAGTAGGATATTCATGTCAATATTCCTCAATTTGTGTGTTATTTTATATTTAAGGAGATTTTTGAATATTGTAGGCATGAAATTCAAAAATTTTTTTTTCAGAGATTAAAACTGAAAAAATGTTATATTTACAAGACAAAAAACTGTTTCCGTTTGTCAACTAACGTTTTTGTAACGTCCACTTAAAGATCAAAACTAAAATTTTTAATATTAAAAAATACAAAAAAAAATTACGAGAACCAAAATAAAAAAAGTTATATTTACATAAACCAAAAATATATTAAAATTTAATTTTTTTTTTAACATTCACTTAATATTATAGACATATTTAATTTTTTTTTTCTGTAACATTCACTTAACTAAAAAAGTAAGTTAACAAAAAATATATTTAAATCAAAATTTAAACGGAAAGCGTAAGTGAAACAAATCATTTCACGAACACACGTCGTTACAAGAGCTTGCGACAGTTTTCGTCAAAGAAATAAAAATAAAAAGAGCTATCGGCAGTTGTTACTTGTCTCTTGCTCACCCCATCGTGTTAGGGTTTTACGGGGTCGCCGGTAGCTACACTTTCCCGCCCCTCATCACCGCCGGCCAATGCCACATCGGAAAACTTAACAGTCTTGCCAAAACTTCCGAGGAATCGTTTCAAAACTCTCAGTATCGAAACTATTGTGCCGTCTCGTTTTCCTTTTTCTTGATACATCGAAATATGGTAGAAGATTCAAAAGGAGATAATCTTGAATTCAAATGGGGAAAAAAGAAAGGGTTTGGTGGTAAAAAAAAGGAAGTGACATTTTACGAATCGTTTACTTACGATGGTGTCGATTACACTCTTTACGATTCTGTGTATCTATATAAGGATGATGAACCTGAACCTTTCATTGGTAAACTAATCAAAATTTGGGAAAATGGTGATAAGAGTAGGAAAGTTAAGATTCTGTGGTTCTTTCGTCCCTGTGAGATTTTAAACTTTTTGGAAGGTTACGAGACGCTTGAGAACGAGTTGTTTATGGCATGTGGTGAAGGATTAGGGCTTTCAAATATTAATCATCTGGTAATTCGTTTTTTTTTTTTTGTATTTGAAATTTAATTATCTATTTATCTTGTTTGAATGTATTATCAACTGTTGCTTGTATTGATTTATTGAAAAATTAAGGTTTTACTATTTCAAATCATGTTATTCTGATACTGGAAAATTGCTCAGTGAATAGAAATGATACTAGTTTCTGTTATTTGGGTTTGAATGATACTGTTGTTAATTGTTTCAAACACGCTGCCAAGGTTTTAAATCGTGGTCTTGTTGCGATCCTTTACATTGCAGAAAATTGGCTGCAATTGTGGTGGCAATGCGGTTGCAGAGGTCCCAAAAACCTGGATGCCGTGGGCTTGCAGCTGCAATCGTTGTTGTGGACCTTTATTTAAAACCTTGCATGATGCTAATACAGTGGTTGTGTCAAGTATTCAAAATTTAAAATTGTTGTTAGAATTGAATTTTATAAGAGGAAGAAGGTAGATCGCTTATTCAATTTTTTGGGGCGAGTCAAACTGCCAAACCTAAAAATATCTTTAGTATGACTTTATTGTGTGCATGGTTGTTTGTTTTTCCGTGGTACAATTTATGTGTTACCAAAATCTTCATTATATAATTAATTATATTGGAAATACTAGTGTTGCCAAAAGATAAAAATGTTATATTTGAAGAGTAGTGAGACACGAGAAGATAGAATAAGGAATGATATTGTTAATAGAGAAAAAGCAGGTGGTAGGAAGATGGCTCTTATTGTTGGAAAAGATGATAGTATTTCATCTAAGGTGGTTTGGACATGCGTATATAAGACCAATAGAAATATTTGTAAGGAGGGTATACGTATGATAGAAAATAGTCCATTAATTAAGACAGAAAGATGAAAAACAATTATAAGTCGAACCTGAAAGAAAGATTTGAAGTTTAATAGACTATCTGTTGCTAAATGGTTATCCACTGGGACCATGGTGAAATGACATGGCTGAATTTGGACCAGACACCATGCAAAAATGCTTCAGTGTGGTAACTTCTTTACGGCGGGCCATGGCAGCTGCGGCATCCGTGGTGGGAAAACTGAAAAACATGTAATGGGACCAGGTAGCATGACTAACACAGAACATAAAGTCCCCTGGGTGGAAAACCTCATAACAAAGTTTCAACCTCTCAATCATGCTTTCACAGTTCTGTTTCGACAGACACCGCTCTCTCCATCAATCCATTCATCTTTTGATTCCTTTCTCCTCCGCAAGTCGCAACATTCCTCTAGCAAACCACCGAGCCTTTTCCTGTTTTTTTAACTCCATTTGTCATCTCCTTTTTCTCGTCCTTAATTTTATCTGTTCTTTTTCCCTTTTTATGCTATTTTTTATCCTGCTTCTTTTTGTATTTCCTTCAATTCTGATAACACTAATTGTTGGTAAGGATTAGATGAACAAACCACTATTCAAACCAAGCAATAACAAATTTTTTTAAGAGACAGGAAGATAGTGACATAATGAGGAACATGCTTGAATTGGTAGAGAATTAGGGGGGTGAAAAAATAAGGAGAATTAAAGAAGTAAACAGAGAAAACACAATGAAAACAAAGAGAAAGCAGCAAGAAAATTGAAAACAGAGAAAATAGAGAATGAAAAAGAGAGATTCTTTCAGCCAAGTTTCTTCATTGGGTTACAGTGTCACCTGCCATATCTATATGGTGGATTGGCTGGTGCCATAATCCACCATTTGTCATTGTTAACACGTGGTCTATCTTTTCGTATTCTTCATGACAGGATCCGCATAGCAAATTCCACCTGGTGGAAGAAACTACTTCAATTGTTGTAGTATTTCCCTTTAATGGTTAAAAGTTCAACCATGCTAGTTTTCATGGTTTTAATTGACTAGCAACATCTAACTTAAGTTGGACTGGCTAAGTTTTTGTTCATTTTGTATGCAATCAGGAAGCTATTGCTGGAAAATGCAGTGTTGTTTGCTTTTCTAAGGACGGCAGGAAAAAAATACTTCAATTGTTGTTGTTGTTGTTGTAGTATTTCCCTTTAATGGTTAAAAGTTCAACCATGCTAGTTTTCATGGTTTTAACTGACTAGCAACATCTAACTTAAGTTGGACTGGCTAAGTTTTTGTTCATTTTGTATGCAATCAGGAAGCTATTGCTGGAAAATGCAATGTTGTTTGCTTTTCTAAGGACGGTAGGAATCCACATCTATTAGATGAAGAACTTCAGAATGCCGACTTTGTATGCTATTGTTTCTTTGATGTTGGGAAGCGTAAAATATTGGACAAGACAGATGACAAAATTGCTGGAATTGAAGGTATGCCATCTTATTTATTTGAAAAGTAAAAAATATTCTCTGAAATTCCTGTAAATTTTAAGACGGAAATATAATTACACCTGCGCTGTTTAGTTCTGTTTCATGGACTTCCATATGAAATTGTGGCCTGCTTCACTTATCTCATGCTTCCAGAAATCAGCTAAATCATATATTTTTAAAAAGGAAACCAACTTCCAGGTTTTGCCTTTTCTATAACATAAACTGAAGTTATTTACATAATTACTGATTGTAATTAAACAGACAAATATGGTGAAATCTTCAGATTAAGAAACCTGAAGAGTCAACTTCTTTCAGTCTTGCTGAATGCTTTTTTCCTTGTCTAATAAGAGTTTTCTTTTTTGTTATGTGTGGATACTGTTTTTCAAATTAAATCTTCAAACGATTTTAAATTTTTTGTCGTTAAATATTAATGTTTATGTTGGATTAAAGATTTTATTTGACATGTTATTGACCCTAAACTATATGGAATAAGTGTAATTCTACCGGTTTTGAATTATGGAATATCTTTTAAATTTGTTTCTTTAATCGTTGCAGTTAAAAATATTTTTAACAATTTAGATAGTCAAAAGCTCGGTGGTCTTTTGAGACTTGATTTAGATGAGAAAGATGTTAGTGGTAAAGTCACGACAAATAATGAAGCGGTGGCTCTTTCAAGTGAAAAAAACAATCAGCTTTTGATTGATAAACTAGATGGCAAGCGTTATGACACTGTTGATTCTAAGCCATCATTGGGAGAAAAATGCACCTCTAGCCTTGGTTTAAGGGACGCAAATAAATCGAATGATGGCTTGAACTCTATATCTCGCGACAAGACGTTGCCTCTAGCCAAAGAAAAAGAGAATGGGGTTTATAAGGCTTTGGCTAAACAAAAACCATCTACCAAGCTATCACATCCTTCTAGAGATGGTTTGGAAATGACAGGAAACTCTAAAACCGGAGGCAATGCTTTTTGTTTAGCCAAGATTGATTCAAAAGATACTGTTGGTGTCCCTGATCGACAAATCAACAAGCGATTGGTGGAGGGCAAGGCTTCTGAAAAGGAAAAATATGGCGTTTCTAGTGCAAATATAACGAATGATGTGGATAATCGAAGGAATTATGACAATGCAAAAATTTCAAACACTAGAGCAAATGTCTCTATGGATAACACCTTTTTGAAGTCTAAGATTGATTTAGAAATGGGTGGACGCGATATTCTTGGTGTCCCTGATAAACACTTCAACAAGCGATTGATGGAGGGCAAGGCTTCTGAAAAGGAAAAATACGGCGTTTCTAATGCCATGATAACAAATGATGTGCAAAATCGAAGGAAGCATGATGATGATGTGAAGGAAGTCCCTTCGAAAAAGCAAAAGACTGACACAATGTCAACAAAACACTCTGGTGACAAGTTCCGTAAAGAATCTTTTGCAGCTTCTCCAAACGGGGAACACAAGCTAGATTATCGTGTAATGGAAGTTACTCAGAGACCCGATATTGTAAGTTGTAATGCAAACACTCTCATTTTGTCATGCTAGTTTTTAATCTCTTCACACCTTATACCTACTAGATTAACTATGTCCCAATGAAGTTGTCAAAATAGGGTCAACTTATAATGTTAGCCTACATCCCAATTGTGCCTTTAAAGTTTGGCTTAAAAAAAAGATATTTTCATGTTAGTATTTCACCCCATTTGGGCTTGACCAAATTGTTGTTGTGGGTTCATAATTGAACGAGGCCTATTGTTTAGCAACAACACATTGGTAAGGAAAAGTGATTGGGTAGTTTGTTCTTTGGAATCTTAAGATTTGTTTGGTTTCACAATGTTATTTGTTTTCATTTGTAAGTGCAAAATTGTGATAAGTATACTAGAACTTGCGGAACCCTCCCTTAAAAGCTAGCTATCAACCTTCCCTTAAAAGCTAGCTATCAAGGGGGAGAACCAAGCCCCTTAAATACCCTCTAGGCATCCCATACTACTCGATGTGAGACATGGACACCCCATATCACTCAAGTCCCTATCATGGCACCGCCACTGAAAGTCGACGTCCCAACAGGTGCAATCTACGGTGCTTTACTTGGCCTTTTTGGTTAGCCCCTCTTTGGTAGTCCTTTCCAAGCTACCGACAACCAATTCTGATACCAATTGATAAGTATCTAAGAACTCGGGGAGCTCTCCCTTAAACACTAGCTATCAATTGGGGGAAAATTAAGCCATCTAAATACTCAACTAAGCATCCCATTCTACTTGATGTGGGACTTGGGAACCCCATAATACCAAGTCCCTATCAAATTATCTGGTGGTTTCACTATGTTTTTTGTTTTCAAAGATTTGTGTAGAAAATAATGAAAACAACTCAAATCAAAGATACCCTTATCCTTTTACCCTTTTAGGTCTCGATAGAGGTTTCCCTTAAAAGAATATTCTTTTGTAGTGTTTTTCACCTTCACTAAAGATTTAGTTATTTTTTCAATACCTGGCATTATATGTTGAACCAATATGTTCATTTTTACTATCTTCTAAAATGAATGTGAAATACTTGTGATTTGTTACATTCAAAATATTATGAAATGTTGTTAGAATTGTAAAGAGTAAGGAAGTGATAGAGACTGAGAGAAAATCTAGGGGTGTGATTTTGTCATTTCAATCTCAATTGATTATAGTGTGAGTTACAATATTTATAAGAATAAGTACATTTGTAACTACTTTCTTGAATTCAAGGGATTGATAACTAACTGAAGCGAACGACTTCTTTTATGTAATATAACTATCTCTAACACCTCCCCCACCCCTCTAGAAACCGAGGGTGACTAAGTTAGAGTGAGTATATAAAAAACTTGCAGCTTGTCTCGAAGTATTGTGAGCATGGCTGCAGATAGTGGCTTGGTGAGTGCATCAACCCATTGATCTTGTGTTGGAACATGCGAGACTACCAAGCTCTTGTTCAAGAATTTTTCCCTGACAAAGAATATGTCCAGTTTCATGCGCTTGGTGCGTCGGTGAAGAGAAGGATTGTGTGATAAGGGATACAATGCTCAAGTTGTCACACATAATGCGTAGTGTTTGGAACTTGATGTGCAATTCAATAAGTAGTGATTGGATCCATCACACTTATGCTGAGAGGTCGGCAAGGCCTCTATATTCTGCCTCTGCACTTGAACGAGCAACTAGAGTTTGCTTTCTTGACCGTTGAGATATGAGATTAGGAACCATGAGATTAGGACCCAAATAGATGCAAACCTAGAAGCATACGGAATGAAAATTTGATTTGAATGAGGTACACAAATTTGTACTTTCAGGCACAATTTGGAGAACATATTCTACCACAAGTCTTAGAGTTTTAAGTATCTTAGATTCATAATATACCTAAATGTTGAAATAGAGGGGGTGGGGGTGGTGGAGTAGCACCTAAGAAAAGTTGGTAGATACTCGGCTTAAGTGGTTTGAGCATGTGGAGAGGAGACCTGTAGATTTTGTACAAAGAAGAGTAGATCAGATGGAGATAGTCAAATGGCTAGAGGCAGAGGAAGACCTAGAAAAACTACAACAAAAACTATTAAGAAAAACATAGAGATTAACGAGATGGATAGAGATATGCTATATGGCAAAACATTATGGCGTCGTTTGATCCTTGTAGTCGACCCTACTTAATGGGATAAGGCTTGGTTGTTGTGGAATTAGAGGGGGATGGGAATGCATAATATTCAAGTGAACTTGTTGAGATGGAAATATGTTTTGCGTTTAATTTGTGATAGAAATGTACCAGCCAAACTCAAAGGAATATTTTACCATACTACTTTAAGACATGTGATGTCTCGTATGAGATAAAATGATGGGAGATGAGAATGTTCCTAGGATGAGTCGATATTCAAAAGAAGATAAGATTAGGCATATCATATGTAAATAATACTCATAAAATTGCTAGTAAATTTACTTTCCTTTATTTCAATAATACAAATATCTTGTATACATCTTTCTGATTGTAGCTCTCATTCTTATCCATATAATTTAGGGATCTTGATTGTAATATTTTCATGATAAATATATAAGGCTGGTGTTTAGCCTCTCAAGCAATTCAAACTAATTGTTTTTCTAATTTCAAGTTGGTATCAGAGCTTATTGATTTGGGCCACAAACCAAATTATCTATACATCAAGCCCAATAGTGCTAGACATCAAGGGTGTATTGGAAAAAAATCCAAGTCCACATAGAAAAGAGATAAGGCATGAAAAAGAGTTTATAAAGAGTGACACTCTTGTGGCATGCCAAGGTTGGCGCTTTTTTGTGCACTCGAATGGTTGGTCAAACTTCTAAAGAGGATATATTTCATGAAATTGGTGTGTATAGATTCAAAGTAGTTGTATAATTTTATTGTTTCATATTGCTTCTGACTGTGGCATATATTAATAGAGAATCCTCTTATAAACTTTCTAAAGAAACAATTAGATTTAACAAATTTTGACTTACAATATTGTATTTAGTAAATCAATGTACTTATTTTTGTCAATTTTCAATTGTTTAGTTGCTGTGATGCATGTTGATTCTTAACATCAATTGTTTAGTTTTCTTATGCATGTTTTTTTACTTGGTGACAGGATAGAAGCAAATGGTTTAAACCAATGGTAAGTTTTCTTTTTCATTCAATTCTCTTTAACATCTTTATTTAATCTACTCTTGTAGGGTTTAATGAACTACTTATATACAAACTTGAAGTCGCCTTTTTATTGGATGGTGCAAATGAATGAGATTAAGTGAAACAAGGCTGACTTATGTAATCTTTTATCATTTTCAGCCTTGGGAGGAAAGAATGAGAATTGCCCATGAGCAAGGAAAGCTTGTGCTGCTTGAAAATTTGGATCCTTCTTTAACTTCATCAGAAGTACAGGTAATAATCATCCCAAAACCAACATTTTCATATTCTTGCAGATTAAGGGGAAAATTAGAATACAAAACCAACATTCTTTAAAAGGACTGTATTATCATCAGTAGGGGGGAAAATTAGAATACAAAACCAACATTCTTTAAAAGGACTGCATTATCATCAGTAGGGGTGTACGTGGGTTGGGTTGGGCCGGTTTTGACAAAACCCGATGCCCGACCCGATCGATTATCTTTGGCTTGGGTTAAGTTCTAAACCCGTATTTCTTTCATTTAACCCGAACCGAATCGATCAAGAACGGGTTGAGTTGGGTTGGGTTGGGTTGGCGGGTTATAAATAAATAATAACCTATTTTTTATTTTACGGGAAAATATATTGAATGAAAATATATTTAATACTTAAATGTCTCAAAAACTATAAAATTTCAATCACATCATTCAATTCTTAAAAAAAATCATCAACCTCTCACAAAAAAAAAAAAAATTCAACAATCTCCAAATATATAAATAAATTCAACAATAGTATATCAATAAAATATAAAAATTCATCAATTCTAAACAATGTCAATTTCAGGTACAAGCACATAACAAGTTCTTCAAAGTCTGGTAGGGAATAATTGGGAATCTGCAAAAACAAATATTAATAATAAAAGTGAAGAGAAACAGCTAGCATTGCTACTTGGTCCGCCACATTACTTTTATCATTACACATAACCCACCAACTATTTTAGTTTACTAAACTATCATAATTTTTTAATAAGTGCTTCATTTATTTATAGTTAGAGTACTTACTATTTTCAAATAAAATACTAAAAAAAAGTGTTTAATACATTTCAATATAAAAATTTAAACTAAATTTATTATAAGTTTTTGTATAAGCATCATTTTTGTTCATAAATAGTATTTAACTCAAATGAATAGTATTTAACTAATAAAATTTGTATTTAACAAATGTAAAAAATTTAAACTAAATTCATTACAAGTATAAGTTTTCCGTTCATACATTTATTATGTAAAACTATAACAAAATATAACATTTAAATAAATAGTATTTAAATTGCTCTTTTGAAAGAGACAATTCAAAAATTAGATACGAATTTTATGGGTACGCATATACTAGATTACAAGGCTAAAACAAGTTAAACGCTAAATTGCGAGAAAAATTAAGCATTTAGGCTAGACGCATAAACACCTTGGATTAATATTCATATAAAAATCACTTGTTAATAATATCCGAAACCCTATTGGACTGCTAAACAAATTTTTTTAAAAAAATATAACTAGTTACCGGGTCGACGGGTTCAAATTGTTAAACCCATTACCCGAACCAAATGTAAGCGGGTTTCAACGGGTTGAGTTGGACCCGAAAGTGATCGGGTACGGGTCAAAATCGGGTTGGGGTGGGTGATCGGGTTGGCGGGTCGACTCACACCCATGTACACCCCTAATCATCAGTGTGTTGAATCCTGTGTAGAGTGGTTAATTTGCAGCCTAAATAGCCCGGTTAAATATTCCTTCTTATTCTGTAGTTGTGTTTTATTTGGAATAAAAGATGTTGTATTTGCATTTGTACCATTTATTTGTGGGGTGATTTACATTTTTTTATATATAGAATTAAGTAGTTTTTTTAGGTTGTTGTTTTTACAGTATGCTGACTTAATGTGTCACCCGGTTTGTTTTATCCTGCCTATCTCTAACATGTTTGACTTGCTGTTCTAAATCACAGGATATTATTTGGCTTGGCTTTAAAGAAAGTTGTACTGTAATGTTGATCCAGAAAACTGCAGAATCTAGTCCTCATTCTGGTTAGAAACTACATTCTTTGTTCATCTTTTTCTACAAGCTAGCTAAGATTGCATGCGCTTTCCCCTCCCTCCTGGGATCGTGGACTTGGATATGTTTTCAGGCTATTATTTTTTCCAAGCACCTCATACAACTGACAGTGTTTCAATATGTTTATTTATGATATAGGTCAAGCTTTTGTTATATTTAAAAGAAAGGAAGCGGCAGAGTCTGTTATTAGAAAATTAGAGGAGGGCTGTTTCTTGATGTCAAATGGGCGGTATGAACTCAGCTGCATAAGCTTGATAACTGCAATGGCAAATAGCTTGAATCCTTCGATAATGTCATAATCATGCACAAACACATTCACGAAGCATGATGCATACTGCACGATGTTCACACTCTCCAAATTTTTGCATTGATAAACTTCTTATACCTTGTGATTGTATATTATTGTTTTCCTGCTTCCATCCTAGATTTGGAATGTTGGATGCAAGATAGTCAAAATCGTGGGATCGTTAATGGATCATATGATCCTACAAAATTCATAAAATTCAAAATAACATAAACAAGGAAAAAAAACCTTCAACAATTTAAGATAGTAAACTAATCTTACGAGACAAATTGTGATACTCTAACATAATTCTAAGATAATCTTGTATTTTAACACTCTCCATTAAGTTTGTTACAAATATAACCTTTTGTTGAGATACATAACACCTGGCATTAACATATACCATTGATGCTAAAGCTTACCATGTTAATGCTTACCGCTTATATGTTTGAAATTTTTCTTGCTATTGTTTGCCCTTATGTATTGCTTACTCGGATTATTTAATTTTATTACTTGGTAGCCCACTTGTGGGAAGCTTTGGACTTCCTTGCTTTCCAGAAAAGAAGCCAATATTTTATGGTCATTATGTTAATGATCATCTTCGATTGCAAACACAACGTGAGATGGTATGGTCTGATCTATTTTTTGTTTTTGTTTTCCTGGCCTAATTTTGGAAGTATTTATCAAACAGTAGGTTCATTTTCTTTGATTGTCGATCTGATGTTGGTTGTACAGAAAGATGCTGTATCTACTTCACATTGTTCTCAGCCAAACAACATTGAGTACGATATGGCCGTAGAGTGGTGTTTACTACAAGAAAGAGCAGACAAATCTTGGAGAAGACTGTATCAGGTATAGAATTTTTGAATTGTGTCGGAAATAATTGAGCTCTGCTTTATTTTAACCACATTGATATTTGGTTTTAATTTTTCAAGCGACAAGGTGAGGAGTTGAGAAAACTCAAAGCTAAGTTGAAGGTTAAAATCTAAACGATCTCCACTGACCCTTCTAATTATTGTTGGTAAGTTTTCCTTTCTAAACTGTGGTTATGAAGTTTTTTAATTGGCTTCATTCTCTATAGCTTCTCTGTCTCTGTTCATCCAACCAAAGTTTTTGACTTGGTTGGTATTGTTAATGAAATTGAAGTTTTTCCCGAAATTTTTGTTGTTTGTATTCAACTTTTTCAGTAAAATCCTTTTATGCTGGTAGACTATTTTAATCCTTTGGAGATAATTTTGTTGTCTTAGGTGGTGGTTTGGATGTGTGTAGGAGACTAAGGGAATGTTTGGTTGGTGGGGAGGGGCACAAAATATAGTTTGGGCTAATTTACCTCCCCCCCAAAATTGAGAGATTTGGAGGAGAGAGAATGTATGTTTAAATTTGGGACTTGCATATCATTTTATTTAATGCCAATATTAAATATTACTGGAGTTTAAAAGACTAAACTAGATGAAGGATAATCTAACAACTACTCCCCTGTCCCTTTCTATAAGCACTTTTTGTTTTTTCACACTCTTTAAGAAAAATAGATAGCTAATTTAATGTGTCCTAAAATATGTTAAGAAAAATAGATAGCTAATTTAATGTGTCCTAAAATGTGTTGGTGTTCCTAAACTCCCCTTTGTTCATGAATGCATTCAATTTGACTTTTCATCTTCCAAGATAAAGTAGTCGTATTAATAAGTGGTGTGTTTGGTAAAAAATAATTAATGCATCTAGTAATTTGACAGAGTTTATATTGAGAGACAAATATTTTTCTCAATAGGTGCTTATTGTTAGGGACATAGGGAGTAGATGTAAAAGTAGGTCAACGAAAATAATAAACTAAACCATTGAGAGAGATTTGAATTTAAATGTTCATTATTGGACAGACTTCATGGCATGATGTTAATGTATAGGACTAAAATGGTCATTACAATTTGAATGTTCTTGCTACAACTTTGTTTCATTTCCATAATATACGTATGCAATTTTAAGCATATTTAAAATTTGTTTGATCTTTGATGTCCTTAATTGCACGGCAGTGAGATATGCTATGCTGCAATACTTGCATTTTACATAGCAGATAGGTTGTTTGCTATCTTCATTGAATTGGATCGTTGGGAGGAGATTCTCTCATGTTGAGAAAAAACATAAGGGGGTCATGTTTTTAATCTCAACGATCCAATTCTCAATCTCTATTTTTAATGGTTGGGATTCAACATGACCAGAATTGAACATGAGGGAATCCATTCCTGGATCCCATGTGAGCGTTTGAAAAAAATAACTCATCATCATCAAAGCTCTTTGTTTTTCAAAGTTATATCCAAAGTAATGTCTATGGATCTATTTTTGAGATTATGATATTAATATTTAGATGCGTTTGTTTCCAGATTCTCTAAAGATAAAATCACTATTTTTGAGCAAAAAATCATTTTAAAGGTGTTTGTTTGAATTTTTATATTTTTTGTTATAAAATCATTTTTAGCTAAAATTAAAAGTTAGCTTTTGGGAAAAATGCTAATGAGGTAAAAAAGAGAGAGTAAGGGACGAAAACTGTGAAAAAAACACGGAATTTAGTCCTAGTAATTAGCAAGATGCTGCTGGCCTGCTGGTATTGAACTTGACAAAGAATTGGTATCATTACATTATGTTTTTTCTTTTCATTTTCCTTTGTTTTGTTCAATAAAGTTTATCAATATCTATTCTTGATTTCTTTATTTTATTTGTTTTTTTATGAATGGGTTGGAAAGGGTTAAACTTTATGACATGGCGTGTTGAATACCGTTCTTTCTTTGTGAATTTCAGTTGGGTAAGTTTGTTGTGTTCCTAACATTTGACTTTGTGAATTTCAGTTGGGGGTAAGTTCGATGTGTTCACAACATGTTTGTTAGTTGTAACTTGTTCATCAATTGAAATTCACTTTGAAACTCTGTTTCTTTCTCTTGATTGAGTTAGTTTCCAACATTCATTTGACGTTTTTTGTAGTTCAAAAAATCATCTCTACATAATTGTATTAAAACAAGTTAAAAATAAAATGTTTTTAAATGATTTTTATGATTGGAGACAAACTGAGATTACCTTCTGATTTTTTTTTCAAAAAAATAATTTCAATAATTTCTAAATTATTTTAAAACTAATTTTTGAATTTAGAACGAGTACAAATTTTTAGGGGATTGTGAAGTTTTAATCTGATTTAAACTATATTTTTTGGTGCAGAAAGTGAGACTGACTTTGTTCAACGAGGTTGTGGCATGTCTGGCAATTTTTTCGGTTCAGCAGCTGTAAATATAATTAATTTTGTTGGGGGTTCTTAGTATACCAACCACCTGGCTAGCTGATGAACATTTTATTGCCCGGTCCAATTTCACTGTTGTTGTATTATATATATAGTTTCTTTTCTAAGTTGGAAACTCCATTTTTTTTTTTTGTGTAATTCAATTCTTATGAGATCGTTTTCGACTTTCTTCTCTTATCATTCATAATATTAAAATTGGCAAGCGGCTATTTAGAAAGTACATAATTAAATTGATAATAACAAGAAAATAGTATTATTGTTATTATTTTCTTAAAAGGTACACAGTACAAAAAAAAAAAAGAATCAAACCTATTAGGCATTAGCTATTCCCAGCACATGAGGTCTATACTCCACATGCATTTTATTTTCACCTAAAACCAGATTTCTTTACTAGTGGTCCTAAACCTGGAAAGAAAAGGAAATTTTTGGAAGATCTATTGGGTTCAAGAAAAAACTGGGAGTCGACCTAGAGCCCACTTCTTTTTCTGAAGGCCTCAAAGCGTTTTGGGTAGTGGTCCACTACACTAAAAATATCCAAAATTTGGGAGTATCATATAAAAAGAAAGATAATTTTTAAACCCCATAACTCGTCTTCACTTTCACATTTTTCAAAAATTTTAACAATATCTTTTTACTTTTCTCAACTTTTCTGCCTCACATTTTGTTAAGTTTTGTGGAATAGAAAGTGAGTCTATAAAAGATTTATGGAAAACTCCAAAATTTTAACAGTATCTTTTTTCTTTACTCAACTTTTTACCACACACTTTTTTAAGTTTTAAGGAATAAAAAGTGAGTTTATAAAAGATTTATGGACAAATCAAATGGCGGTTTAGTCCGAATAGAAAGTAAGTCTATATTTTTCTTTTTTTGTAAAACTCAAATTTTGAGCACAGAATAAAATTCAACAATTTTTGTCAGAATACTCTTTTTTTTTCTTAACAAAGTGAACTACTATAAAATTCAAATTTGAGTATTGTCAAATATGAAAATATATGATTAGAAAATAAATATGAAAGTTTTATACTATCAAAAGTTGACTTTCGATAAAATTACACTACTAGAGCTTATGAAAAAATGCCAAAAAAAAATAGGGGAATGGCATTTGCCAAATGCATGCTAGCAAATAGACATTCTCTCACGTTATACTGACTGTCCAAAAGCTAAGGTTTGGAAGTAATTTTTGACTTTAAATTATAAAGGTTCAACTGTATATTTTGTAGTGTTTTTTTCGAGTGAGTTGGTTATTAAAATTTGAAACCCTTACATAGTTTATTTATAGGTGTCTTCTAGGGTGAGGACTCAATTAAGTCTCTCATAGGTGGAATCCAAAAAAGACCATTAGATCAAATCAATGGTCCAGATTCACTAATTACAAAAGTGAGAGTGTGTAGATGTTTACACATACAATCTTATGAGTATCTCTCCCATCAAAGTTTTGCAAGTTCCATATATTTTCCTATGGTTGGAAACTGCTTTTCCTAAATTGAAAAAGAAAAGGTGAAGGATAAAAATTGTTTTTGTTAGCATCGTTCTTATGGGAGTGATAACACATTAACACTTAGTGTAAGAATTTCTTTGATGTCTGTGTGGAGTATGTAGGTCATGTTTCAACAAACTACACCAGATAAAATCTTCTCCATTTCAAGATCTACAAGAGCACTCAAGAAATAACTATTATCCCACAGTAAAATAAAAAATACATTTTTTAGATATTATTTTATCCAATATAATACTTTTAACACTAGTCAGATCGGCTTAATATAGTGTAGTGAAATATCATTTTAGTTTCAAATCAAATACTCATCAAAAAACAATCTTTAGATTATTTTCATATTCTTATTTTTTTATATTTCAACAGCGGTAATAAATTAATAGAAACCCTTAAAAGTAACAATTTTAAAAAATAAATTGTAATAAATAGACTCAAAAAACACTTTGTTGCATTAACTAAAAGGTACTATTTATCCCAAAAAATACTTTTGACTATTTGGGTAATTTTTTATTCATTA
>JBBPBP010009777.1:66756143-66767262 GCA_037974735.1 Cicer chorassanicum | reverse complement strand
CCTATAATTAATTTAGAATTTGGATAAAAAAAGAAAAAAATGTTTTTTAAATATTTGGGAAATAAATAAATTAACAGATAAATAAAAAGAAAGTTTAAATATGCATTAATCCTTTTTATGAAAAAGTTTGATTTTCGTTATTACGATTATATATCTTTTTGTCTTTTATTTCAATTATTATAATCAATATTTTAGAACTGATAGAGATCAAATAAATTAGACTTCTGAATTATAGTTGAATTGGTTGAATTACGGTTACATAATAATTAATAAATTAATAATAAGTTTTTTTGGAAAAAGGAAAAAAAAAGGAATAAATCAATAATAAGTTTTTTGGAAAAAGTTCAAAAAAAAGGGCGAATTGTTGAATCTATTGCAATCCATATCCACTTCTACCTAGTTCTGTCCAATTCAATTTATTGACAAAAAAACAAATCCAATCAATTTGATTAAATTTTATCTTATCTAATGATAATTCATTTATAATCAACCGATATTAAAAAAAAAATACTTTTAAAAAAGCAACACTATCTAACTTCAAATGTTACTAATAAGAATTTATTTCAGAGATGTGGTGTTAATATTTTTTAAAGAGAAAATAATACTTATTTTTTTCCAGAAATAATAATACTTTTTTTGGAGATAAAAATAACTTTCATTCAAACATTAATATGAGAATATTGCAATCAAAATGATTATAAATTGAGACATTTTTCATTTATATATTGAAACTAATAAGAAAGTAAAAACATTAACGAGAGATATAAATACTTTGGAAGCAAATAAAAAACTATTTAACCAAAAATTTAATCCTAACGATCATACTAATTTCTTACACACGTGATCAACGGCTAAGAATAATGTAAGACCCACGATCTTTAATCTCATCATTCTTTTGAAAAAAAAAGTTTGATAATATTAATTTATATCGACTATTAGTGGTATTTGATATGACATGTTCAACTAATTTTGGCAAGTTATAAGGACGAGAGAGTGTAAATTTTGATGATAATCTTTATAAATCCCTTACTCAAATAAGATGGTCACACTAAATTTCTATTTTCATTGAATTCGTCTTAACACACCTATATTGTTATAAATAAAAAAATTCATTAAATCTTGATAATAATTATAAAAAAAATAATTAATTAATTAAGCATTTAATACTATTATTCTAAATATACTCTTTATTTAATTCAAAACATTGATTTAATATGATAGTTGGATATCATTAAAAAAAGAATATTTCAATAAATTTAACTTATATAAAATTTAAAAAATGATTTGTACTTTACGAAATTTTTAAATAAGCATAAGAGTAATATTCTTACGCCGAACAAAAAAACATATTTAAAGTGAGAAAGAAATCTTAATCTCCTCGAAAAATATGACCGTTGTTTTAAAATTGGCAAGATATGACAGCACGCATAAAACGGGAGCGAGTAGGATTAAAAATTAAAACAAAACAAATAATCTCTCTCTCTCTCTCTCTGTATTTCACTCTGCACGCTCTCTCTGCTGTACTCACTTGTCACCATTCACATGCTCTTTCTTTCTCTCCATCTAATCAAACCCTTCCTTTTCAATTCGACGTCGTTTTATTTCCATCTAAACACTTTCATTCACACACATTCCATTTTCACCTTCAACCAATAACTCCAATCTTTCAAAATGGGTTGCGCACAATCAAGAATAGAAAACGAAGAATCAGTCGCTCGTTGTAAAGACCGTAAAAACCTAATGAGAGAAGCGGTTGTTGCTCGTAACGCCTTCGCCGCCGGTCACTCCGGTTACGCTATGGCTCTCAAAAATACCGGCGCCGCTCTCTCCGACTACGCTCACGGTGAAACTCACCTCGACGACATCGAACTTCACCCGCCGCCTCTTCATACTTCGCCAAACCCTCCACCGCCACCTCCGCCGCCTATGGAAGATAACCTCCCTCCGCCACCGCCTCTTCCGCCTAACTTCTCCCCTGCTTCGATCAAACGCTCTGTCACCATGCCGCCGGTGGCATTGCAGCACCGCAATAAGGGAAACTCAGTCGTCATTGTTGAGGAAAACGACGGCGGTGCCAAGACGGACGACGGGAAGAGTGGCGACGGATCGGTTCACGCGCCGCCGAGTCCGCCGGAGAGTAAATCAGTTCCGCCTATGCCGGAGTCGAAGAATATGGCTTGGGATTATTTCTTCATGGATATGGAGAATTTGCCAAGAGGTTCTTTGAATGAAGAAGATGAGATTGGGAATGAGAATGAGAATTTGGACGGTGATGATGGTGGACACGTGGAGGATGAGATTGAACCAAAGACACCTGAGAAAGTGGAGGTTGAAGTGTATAATAAGGAACATGAAGCAGATGAAGAGATAAGAGAGACTAAACACATTGAACATTCTAAAACTGCTCCTGCTGAGTTTAGAAGAGCAATTAAGGTGGCTCCAGCTGTTACTCTCATCCAGATTCTAGGTTCACTTGATGATCATTTTCTTAGAGCTTCTGAGAGTGCTCAAGAAGTTTCCAAGATGCTTGAAGCCACTAGGTTGCATTATCATTCTAATTTCGCCGATAATCGCGGTATTTTCTTTTCTTTGTTGCAATGTAGTATTTTGTGTTAGATCTGTTTCTTTTTATGTCATTCAATTTGAGTTGATATTTGTGACTAAGGTTTTTAATCGCGGTTGCAATTTTTGTAATTGTTGAGATTCGTAGTCAAATGTAGCCTCAATTGCAGAGGCACATCAAAAACCTTGATGTCATGGGTCCAAATTGTGGCCCTAGCCCTTTGTTAAAACTTGTGTAGCACTGATACTTTATGCTAAAGGCGTGTCCAGTGTTTGACATAGGCCTAACGCTGACACCAACACATGGGGTTACATTCTATTACTTCCATTTTTCAAATTATTACCAACATTGAAGTGTTAGTGTTAGTGTGAGAGTCGTGTCGTGTCTGATGTTTATGTTTGTGCTTCATAAGTTAATAAAACACTGGTTGTAATGGCTCTTAAAGTTTAAGCTTTTTAGTTAGTTGTTAGTTGGAATGGACATGTATGGTTGGAGGCTAATGTGCATTGACATGATGAACAGGTCACATTGATCATTCGGCTAGGGTCATGCGAGTGATAACATGGAATAGGTCCTTCAAGGGTGTATCCAGTGGAGAAGGTGCAAAAGATGATTTTGATTCCGAAGAATATGAAACACATGCCACTGTTTTGGATAAGTTGTTAGCTTGGGAGAAGAAACTTTATGAAGAGGTCAAGGTAGGTGTCATCTTCAATATTTGGAGGTAGCTTTGTCATTGGTTTGATCTTCCATTATGTTGTTATATTTCACTTTCATTCTCAGTGCTAAGTTTTTATTGCTGACATGTTCTTTTGTGAAAGAATATTTCTATTGGTAACAATGTAACATGTTGGTCTTAATGAAGGCATGCCCTTTTAAAAATTCATTCATTGTTGACAGCAAGGTGAGCTTATGAAGTTTGAATATCAAAGAAAAGTTGCAGTTCTGAACAAGCAGAAGAAGCGTGGTGCCAGTGTTGAATCATTAGGAAAAACTAAAGCGGCCGTAAGTCATTTACACACAAGATATATTGTCGATATGCAGTCGATGGATTCAACAGTTTCCGAAGTGAACCATATTCGCGATGCTCAGTTGTATCCAAAACTTGTTTCTCTTGTTGTTGAGTAAGTGTTACCAATGGGAAATCAAATAGATACTATTGATAATAAATATAATAATAATCATGTCACTTTACATGTATGGTTTCCTATTTTTATATTTGCTCTGGTATTGGCTGCTACACGATCCAAATTTTTGTCTTATGCGGCATGATTGTCGCCGTCATTCCAACTATGTACCAAGTTTCTTTTTCTATTCTAATAAAATGTGTAAAAGAGCTATTTGTAACACAAATGGATCTTCATCTTAATCATGAAATGAATGTACTTGATTTCTTTTCAGGATGGCCAATATGTGGGAGAATATGTTCATAAATCACGAGAGCCAGCTGAAAATAGTTACAGACCTCAAATCTCTAGATATTTCTCAAGATCATAAGGAAACAACCAAGCATCATTACGACCGCACCCTGCAGCTTTGGAACGTCATCCAAGAATGGCAGTCACAATTCGAGAAGCTCGTGACTCAACAGAAGCAGTACATCCAAGCTCTTAATAGTTGGCTCAAGTTAAATCTCATTCCCATTGAAAGCAACCTAAAAGAGAAAATCTCGTCCCCGCCAAAAGCCCAGAATCCACCGATCCAAGCCCTTCTCCATGCATGGCACGATTATCTCGACAAGCTTCCCGACGAGCTAGCAAAATCTGCTATATCCTCCTTTGCTGCTGTGATTAAGACGATCTTACTTCAGCAGGAGGAAGAGATGAAGTTAAAGGAGAAATGCGAGGAGACTCGAAAGGAATTCTTGAGGAAAAACCAAGCTTTTGAGGAGTGGTACGAGAAGCATTTACTAAGAAAAGGGCCCGATGATGCAGAGAGAGGAGAGGAAGGAAATACTAACAATCCGCTCTCGGAGAAGCAATATGTCGTTGGGAGCTTGAAGAAGAAATTAGAAGAAGAAACTGAATCTCACAAAAAACTGTGTGTTCAGGTAAGAGAGAAATCACTACAGAGTCTCAAAACTCGGTTGCCTGAGCTCTTCCGCGCACTGTCGGATTATACTCATGCCTGTTATGATGCTTATGAGAAACTGAAGTTAATCATACAATCTCAAGGTGGTGGTGGTGGTGGTGGTGGTGTGGCATAACAAGCTTTCTCTGTTCTCTTTTGAGAAAGTTTGGTTATATATTTTTAAATCTATGTTCTGATGCATCCTCACACAAGAAAAGCAGCATGCATGTTTTAACTTAACATGCTGATTTATATCAATCTTGTGTGAAAATTTTGCCATAGCTAGCTCTTTAGTTTTAACCATCCTTGATGATGTAAGCACATTGTACAAGTGTTCACTTATGTGCCTTAAGTTAGGGTTATGTAGGGCAATATTCATTCTTCAAGTTCAAAATTCCAAAGCTAATCTGAACTTTAAGTTAGTCCTATATGCTGTGACTCATTATGATATTGATGTGTATCTATATCACAAAGTGCATTCACATTATTACATTACCCTTGACTAGTGAAAATTGAAAGATGGAAACGGAATCTCAACTTTAGTGGCTGTATCTGGTTTGGCAGCAAGTACACTGACAGAACAAGTTAAAATCGTCAATTATGTTAAGCGTATTATCCATGTGAATCTGATGAAAGGAAAATATTTTATATAATTCAGGAGTTACATTCTCAGGTGGTGAAATAAGAACTATATATTTTCTTCAATCGTAAATATATTGTTTTCTGTTTTTAGTCATTGTAAATTTTATTTATGTTTTTTTACCTTTGAAAATATACATTTTGTTTAGTTGTAGTCTTACAAATCTTTTATATTAAAATTGGTCTTTGTAATATGTGTAATATTTATTTTAATCCTTACATAACATATATTAAAGGAATTAAAATTAAATATTTTACATATTGTTGGGATCAATTCAAATATTAACAAATTTTTGCAATGAGGAAAACAAAACAATAAGATCAAAAGTTAAATATGATACATTTGCAAGGACTGATAAAATAAAAAATTATTACAACTATAAACAAACATAAAAGTAGTATATTACATATTTAAACCTAAAATATATTATAAAGTCAGATTAGATTACTGTGTAGTCTTAATAAAATATCACAAGCCTACATTTCCAAGGTTGGCGGCTACTAGTGTAAAACACTGACTCATTCTGCAGTATTTCTTTGACACTTCAAAACTCTTTTTTATTTTTTTTGGCTTTAAACCAATGGCTGTTTTACATTACACGAGTCTTTTTTCTAGAATTCAAAGTGTCTAAATCACCTACTTAATTCCATGGTTGGCCATCCAAGCCTAATTACAATTGTATTATATAAGAGATTAATTATGGATAAGATTAAGGATAGTTAATAGTTTCACACCAACAAAGAGACTTAACAACTACCCTCAAAAACTAGTTAGTTAGACATTGGAAATTAGAAAAGCCTATAAAAAAGAAAGGAAGCTAAAAAATTTCATGCACCCAATAGCTTCCAGTTTATGAATGAATATTTTGGAGTCATAGAAAATGGATATGAAGAAGAATTGGTTTGGTTCAAGAAGTGAAGCAAGGTTAGGTAGGAGTTACACAAAGCCACACTATCAAACCAATTCACCAAGCAACTATAATGGTAAAAAAACAGTGTGGCAGAAGATATGGAGAAAAATGAAAAGAAATAAGCAGAAAGTTTTCAATTCTTCTTCTCCTACTTCTTCTACAGTGGATGATGGTGTGTATGATGAAGAAACATATTCAATGAACTTTGATCAAGGAACAGGGTGGATGGAACCAGATAATCTTCCTCGTTCATTCTCAGCTCGGTATGCTGATCCATCTAGGATCTTGCCACCTAAACATTTATTGGGCTGATTTCACCTACAAATGTAAAACAAACAAAAATATATATATTTTTCCTTCTTCTCTTGATTTCAGAGTTCATTTGTCTTCCTCTTCCTACTTTTTTTATCTTTTGAGTATTGAGGTGTTAATATGGTAACCAGCGCCCCACAATCTGGGTGTATTCATTAATATTTTGCTTATTCGGGATAAAAAATTTGAATCAACTTATATTTTTAGAGAAATTATATTTTGACAATAAAAATATCATGGTTGACAATATAATTTACGCTAAGGTTGAATGTTTCAAATTTTTGTGCCTTACTAAGTAAATGGGAAGATTGTGACGGAACAAAAAAGAATGTAACCGGTGCTAGTCGAAATGTTTGAAACTTTGTGTGGTACTAATCATCATATTTCTTTTGAAATTACCCAGGTAAAAAAGCACTTTCATACGTGGTTTGTGTGGGTTAAGATTCTCTCTTTTTTATTATTTCAATTTCTTTAATTATTGTATGTACACATATTAAAAATATTAATTGAGATGTTCATTTCTTTTAAGAAATGAATAGAATATCTATACGTGGAGATCTAAACGAAATATATGTCTCTCTTTTCTTTTTTTAATAAAAAATAAAGGGAGTTCTAAATAGAAGAATAAAATAATAAACAGGACTTCAAGTAAAAAATAAACAATAAAAAAAAAAGTGTCGACATTCAACAACGGGCTCCATCTAAATGTACATCCATGTACTGGAGCTCTGGGCCGGCCTTGCATAATTGTAGGCCTAAAATAAATGTTGAGGTCCCTTGAGTAAAATCTAACATAATTAGACATTAATAAAAGATAAACTTTAGAAGAAATAGGCAAAATAACTTATTTGCAGCTGGAAAATAGGAACCTCAACCATTAGACCACAGATTTTTTGGCATACCAATATTTGTATTTTTGGCCTGAATCCTTTGCTTTAATTGTGTAAGAGTTGGACGGCAAATAATGAAATATTATTGAGATGAGATAAATCAATAATCTGAGTGTGAAACAATTTTTTTTACTTGTTGAAACTAGTTTGTTATTTGGCGAGTTTTTGAATATTGCATTTTGGTGACCAAAACAATATTGAACTGAATTACAGCTTCAGAGAGTCGAGATCCATATTCAACTTTCATGATTCACAGAAGAGAGAGTTATGAAAAATGAAAGTTTAATTACCTAGGTTCCCTTTGATTTGAGCTATTTATAGGTGAATCTTGTGGTAAAAGTAAGTAACATTGGTGTAATGATTTTTTATGTCATCAAAATCAAAACATAGTTACGTTGCAGGTCTCACATTAGACTATAATTCTTCACAATATCGAAAACTACGATGCTAACTATTGAGGTGTGGGACGGAAAATAACATGAAATACAAAAATCTCTTGATCTAGTAGATAATGAAATATATATATAAAAAATATTCCTTTTTATTTATATTTTGTTACATTGGAAGTATGGGCTAGTAGTAGGTGTGTCGTGTATGTCTTGGATTCATTAATCAATGTTGTTTTTGTTTGATACAGGAACATCAATAATTATTGATGGTTGATAGATTAAAAAAAAAAAAACTGTATAGTAAATAATTGATATCCCATTCTTGTCCCTTTTACAGAAAGAAAAATTAATGCTAAAAGTTTTTACATGGGTGGCTTCCAGCTGCATCCTTGCAAGGATGAAGGCTTTGATTCTTTTGCTCAACTCCAGCAACAAGAAAATATGCAGTGTGCCTGAAAAAGTTCATCATGATGATCTTGGAATCATCATCTATATCTGAAGTGTTTTCCAATGCTTGTTTCATGTGATGTAACCACCTCTCCGCAGCTTCATGTGTCACAGGAAATTCTCGATGCCGAGCAATTAGAGCAGGATGTCCTATTATGTAAAGTATCAACAAAGGTTTCAATTTTCAAGTTGCTTTCTATTAGGTAAACTCATCTTTGAAATTGTAAGCAGTCAATTTAATCATTGAATTTTGTAAATTGATAAATATATTATTGAAATAATAAAATATTAATCAAAATAGTTTACGTTTAAATTTTTATCGTTAAAAACTATGAAAATGTAACATGTTAATTAAATACGTGAGATTTCATATTAAAAACATTTTATGGACTGATTTATCAATAATTTAAAATAGTTGCACAATAAATTTGTAGCGCTTAATTATTAATGATAAGAAAAGAATGCGACCTCTTCTTTGAGAATAGAGAGGAGGACCTCCCATTCTCTGCACTAGGAATTCATACTGGTTTTGGATTGCTTTTTGTTTCTCAGAGTTTGCAAATATTGAACGAAACCACTCCTCCTCTTCATCATACACTCTACAGCACACAACCATCATAATGAATTTAATTAATCAATAAAATATTATTACAATCTTTGACACATAGGAGTTTGAAATAACTAAGTTGATTAGAACCTGTTGTAGAAATTGGTAGAAAGGTTAAGGAAAGTTTGAAGGCCTAGCTTTTGAAACAAATTGGTGTCGTCGATGAGGAAAGCATGCTCTGTCTCAACACCACTCCATTCAGATGCCTTCTGTTGCAGACTCTGCATCTCTTTCTCTCTCTCTCTCTCTCACCTTGTCTGTGTCATAAAGCTGAGTGCTTTGTAGCTTCCTCATATATAGAGTTATATTCACGGTTATAGATGAGTTTTAAAAAAATTAATTATTTAGAATTGAGTAAAATTGATTATAATATAAATAAGAAATACTGTACAGTGATTCTAATTAAAGTTACACATCTTAACTAATTTATAATTAGTATTAACCAACATAACATTCTCCAATTATATTAACGATATCTAACAATAGTTTGCGTGGATTGCACGGTCTTCGTTGAAATGAGTGAGTAGGATCATAATATCCATTAGTATTTTTTGAATAAAATCACACGGTGTCACGATCCATTATTTATTTTTTATGGCAACTATGATATGAACTATAATCAATATTAAAAGGAAATCGGTGGGCGCTGTATGCGTAACATTGACAATGTCGTTTTGGAATCAACTTTTATTTATTTTCACATTATTGGGTTCTCAAAATAATTTTTGCTGATTTAATTTCTTTAATTTTGTATAAAATTATTAAATCTGTCACGTGCTCAACTATTTTATTATGAGAAGCCAGCATTCAACTATATTAAAATAATTTTTTGTGTGACATAATTGAAAAATAATTTTTCTTAAAATTGTTGGTTTAATAGACTAGCTAGCTATATATTGATTGATAAATATAGTCCATACTATAACATAATTGTTATGCGAACTATTTGAGACAATAAACTACATAAAATTTAATTAAAGTAGAATTTTTAGTTACTCGTAAGATAAGGTGGGTCCCGGAGTATTCCCACCTTAGTTATATTCATTCTACTTGGTTATCAAACTGAATCTCGTGTGGCTAGCTAGATCAAAGACTTGTCCCAAATTAGGATATGTATATTTGCAATGTTGCACTATACGAAAAATCCAAATTATTCCTGTAACAAAACAAAAGAAAACAACATTTCCATTTTTTATATAATTGAGTCTAAACGGAGTAGCAAAACACGCATAGTAAAATATACAGGAGAGGGTACATTGAATACCATAGATGAGCATAGTATACCTTAAATTAATACCCTGTCTCTCTCAAAACACCACAAATTAAGCAGGAACAGAGACATGTTAGAGTGCATCTTAATTTCGTTTGGTATAGAAAATCAAAATGAATGGGTCCTTCCTATTAATTTGAATTTGTTTTCTTGTATATAGCTGATGAAGCAGAGTAGCATTAAGAGCAATCAACGAACCACACTGACAGTCCGTAGAGGGGGCTTCAATAATTCAAGTACTTGTCTCATGCTTCAGTCACACCACTTGCTGAGAGGGACTATATATATTCTCATTTATTTCTAAATCTTCTAGTATTAATGTACCAAAGATTATTACTGTTTTATATGTAGTAGTAGTTGTAGTATTAACATCATTAATAATCTTATATGTAGTACAACAAAGACTAATTAATCCTTAAAGAACAGGAGTAGTAGTACTCTCTAATAAATGAGAGAGCATCACATAAATACAAACTTCATATAAAGCCAAGCCATGTTTGAGAAAGCAATTTTGTGATCTCAAAACAGGAAAACTAAGTAATGAGATGTTTGAATGAATAAGATAAAGAGAAGAGATAGGTAAGCTTACACACAGCAAAACTAATAATAAATAAAGTTACACAGGATTATTATAAGCCTTGTTTCACATGAAAATGCTGAATAGTACTAATACTAGTAATTAACAAGAAGAGAAGAGTAGAGAAGTGCATTGACAGACAGGTTTATGCAGAAGTTAAAGTAAAATAAAACAATTAATATTATGAATGACGTAGTATCAACACTAGCTCATACCACCTACTGACCACCGCCGACACCAACTCCAAAGCCAACTCCTCCACCAAAACCACCACCTCCACCAACTCCTCCCCCAACACCTCCTCCCTTTCCAAATCCACCACCAGCTCCAAACCCTCCTCCAACACCTCCACCTACACCCCCGCCAAAACCACCTCCTCCACCCACACCACCGCCTCCACCAACTCCACCTCCAACCCCACCACCTGCTCCTGCGCCACCTCCT
>JBBPBP010009777.1:66713581-66755790 GCA_037974735.1 Cicer chorassanicum | reverse complement strand
GCCAGCTCCAGCCCCTCCACCAATACCATGACCTAATCCTCCTCCACCACCAATGCCGCCGCCAGCTCCAGCCCCTCCACCAATACCATGACCCAATCCTCCTCCACCACCAATGCCACCTCCAACACCATGACCAAGACCACCAGCACCACCTCCACCACCTGCTCCTCCACCAATGCCGCCACCAACACCATGACCAAACCCACCTCCTAAACCACCATCACCACCTGCTCCTCCGCCAATGCCACCACCAACACCATGTCCAAAGCCACCACCAAGTCCACCTCCACCTCCTAGACCACCACCTGCTCCTCCACCAATGCCAACACCATGACCAAGCCCCCCACCAGCACCAGCACCACCACCAAATCCTCCACCTCCTCCTACACCCCCACCAATGCCACCTCCAGCACCAAAACCACCAGCAGCTCCTCCTCCTAAGCCTCCAGCAGCACCTCCAGCAAAGCCACCTCCACCTCCAACACCTAAACCACCACCAAACCTTTTTCCATGTCTGAATCCATGACCAAACAAATGTGGTGGATGAATCAAATGCTTGTCATCATCATCCTTAACATGTCTAGCATCCCCAGTACTTGCAAGTAATAGAATATTGCACAATGCAAACACAACCAAAAAATGATTCGAAAAAACTCTCATTGTGACTAAAAGAATAATGTGTATTGAAGTGAAAAGTGAGGTTATATTATATATTACTACTACTCAACTGCCACATTTCAAAGGAGTAAATGACCCTCACCTGTCTTTCCTTGTGTGATTTAATTCCCCCAACTGTCCTCCTCTTCATCATGCACGCTTTCTGCACAATCAACTCATCGTATATGCTTTTGGCATTACTATATTATTCATGCAAACGGCCTTTTTTGTTTTTGACCACTTGCATTCTACTTTTCCTTTTTATTTCACCAATACTATTTTAATTCTTTCACTTTCTCATCTTTAATTAATGCATTGCACTCATAACCATTTATCATTCAACCAAACAAATACTAGTACACATGTCTACTACTATTTTTCTATGGATCCATCGATTCTTACATGTCTCCTGCAGTAATAAGAATTCATTTTTCTATAAGAGAGGGAGTGAAGAGGTTCAGAATATGGAATTGTGATGTCAATCTTTCTCTTTTCTCTCTAACTCGTTGGTGCATAAGCATAATTGTACTTGTTTCTTTCATTAAGTCTTTCTGTTTGTCCTTTCTAGCCTATATACCAGAACTTTAATTCATTCATTAATAATCAACAAAGCGACATCAGTGTTTAGTTAACTCATTACACAATTCCTCAAAAAAAACTCATTACACAAATCCACTGGATTATGTGAATTTTACATTAAATTTTTTTAGTAGGATATATATATATATATATATATATATATGTTGCATAATGTTGTTTTTCTTTACAAAAATAAAAACTAACTCATACGTTATGTATAATTCAAATAACAATACAAATAATAACTTGATCATAAATGAATTCTAATGGTTTTGTCTGATGATTTTTTTTTAAAAAAAAAACAAAAATAAAATACAAAAGCATCACATGATTAATTTTACATCTCAATTATCTTGACACCTCAAGATAATCACTTGAGATACAAAATATTATCTCATTAAAGCATTACCTGGAAGAGCCATAGAGATAAATATGATAGATATTGGATGGTTTGGTCTAGTGAATAAATAATAGATATGGGATCCTTGCATATTCAATCTCCATTAATGTCATTAAAATAAAACAAATATAAATTATAGTAATAAATATCAAGTTTAAAATTTTGCCTAAATTCTTGGGACGACTATGTACGAGAGACTACCAACAAATTTTAACTTTAAAATTATTAAAAAAAAAAAAAACTTTAAAAGTATTAATTGTCTCTTGTGATGTAAAATGATCTTATTTCTTTTATTACAGTTTTATGGTTGTGTAAATGTTGATAACCTTCCAAATAAAGTTATTGAAAGTACGTGTAATATCTGATTCTTTTGTGGGAGGACAAATTAGACCTGGAAATGAAGGAGGTAGAAAAATCACGGAGCTTAAGTTAGATGTATATGGACTTTATTATATTATTAATTTCAAAATATAATTACTTCCTTCAAAAAATAGTTACAAACGTGAAATCATGCCACAGAATAGTGAATTTGTAAAATATTATATTTTTATGTTTAATTGTTCGTATACCCTATCCATTAAACCCCCTGCCATCAACTGTCTAATAGGAGTGTAGGGTATAGTCTATGCTACGACAAACTTAGACCATATCACGTTTTTTATTTATAAAATAAACAAAATTTAGAATTTTTAAGAAACCTATATATTTAGTTAAGAAGGTAACATGATATATAAAAATTCTTTTAAGTTAACTGGTATACGTTTCTTTAAATGAATGATATTTTTTATATTTAAATATAATTTTAGTCATTATTTTTTATTTAATATTTATTTTTATCATTTATTTTATTTGATCAATTTTTGTCTTTATCTTTATAAATGATATATGTTAGTCTTTGTCTCAATCACAATAAAAATTATAATAAATATTTGATCATTTATTTTTTTTTATAATAATTGTTAATATGTATCCGATGTAATATTGTTTCCAAATAACATCTACTAAATATAATAATAGATTTTTAATCGAAAAAATTCTTCTTGCATAATTTGAAATATATGTAACTTCTTTGAAATAAAAGACATTTATATGAGTTTTATATATTTTCATTTTGTTTTTGTTAATGTTGCACACTTAACTTTATAATTAATACAAAATTAGATGTCAATATTTCGTAACAATAATCATACAGTTATTTGAAATGACCAAAATTATATTTAAATATAATAATAATAATAATAATAATTATTATTATTATTATTATTATATTATAATAAATTCATTAACAATTTAAATTTATTATGATTAATTTTTAACATATTTAATATATTATAATAAAATAAATTTGAAATATAATGTGATGTTAAATTTTTAAAAAATACTTAATTTTATTAATTTATTAAATTGTTAAAATAACCCCAAAAATTTGGAGTGCTAATGATTTGTTATTGAATATTAATATATAATAATTTTACATTAAGAATATAAGAGTATGTATTCTTTAATTCTAAATAATATTCTATTTGTATTTATAGAATAAAACGAAAGCATATATAAAAAAACTGAACCCTAACGGCTTGTTTTGGTTTCGCGTGGTTCGTACCAAGACTCGAATCCTCTCTCCCTTGTCTCTGTGCAATTACATTCTTGATTCATCTTCCCCACAACAACTATCTTAATTCGTTTTCAAACTTCAATTCTAATTTTTCTGAGAAAATTTCGTCGCAGATATGCTTTTCAACCATTAACTCTCTCTGCATGTCAATGCTATCATCTATCATGGAAAGGGAACGAACACGCAAACGTCCTCGTCTCGCATGGGATGCAGCCCCTCCTCCCTCACTTCCACAGGTTAAATTAACCTCCTTCCATTTCTCTTTATTTTTCTTAATCCTTCTTGATTTTAAATTATATAATTCCATATTTTAGGCACATAAAACTTTGGCGGTTCTTGGCGAAGATGGAATCGAAAAAAAGTATGCTTCGCCTCCAAGGAGAGATGATGATCGTGATGGACATTATGTCTTTAATCTTGGCGAAAATCTCACACCTAGATGTAACTTTTTTTTTTGTTTTTTGTATTTTATAGAATTTTATTCAATTATTATAATTATGATGATTGGAAACCCTATTGTTAATTTTGTTTTATTCTTTGTGCCTTGATGCTTCATATGTTCCTAGGGTTTTTTGTTTTTGTTTTTTTTCCTTTCTCAATTGTGTTTTTGAAAGTACTGGTTTGAATATTTTCTTTTAATAATTTTGAACAGATAAAATTCTCAGCAAAATGGGTGAAGGTTAGCGGTCAAGTGTTCTCTGAATACAAGTTTAAATTTTTATTGTGACTGTGCTTGTGTCATTCAGCATATTGCTAGTGCTGTAGGCACCTTTGGTCGAGTTTTGGAATGTTGGGACCGTCAAACGAGAGAATATGTTGCTATCAAGGTAATTAGAAGCATCAAGAAGTATCGAGATGCAGCAATGATCGAGGTTGATGTGCTTGAACGTCTGGTGAAGAATGATGTCGGATGCTCACGGTATAATCATATAATACCTGCTAGAACTTGGTTACTGCTTTTTTTTTTATATTAAGAGATGACTGATATAAATATTTACTCCATCAAAATTATTATTTGCAGTTGTGTACAGATCCGAAATTGGTTTGATTACAGGAATCACATATGCATTGTAAGTAGTCTTATTATATTTTCTTTCATCAAAATGTTTTCCTGGATTTACAATAGTCAGTTAGTTTGTTTTGATAAAATTTGGTAATGTGGGTTGGAATAAGTTTTGCATTATTTTGCAAATAGATGTGATGATTGAGATTTTGCAAAAATTGGTTAGTTTTGTTCTCCATGGGCGCATAGTTTCTAGTTCTTCTGTGGTGGTTGTTGTTTTTTTTAATTCAGGAAGGATAGGCGATTTATCCCTTATTTATGGTACATGTAAATTGACTTGATAAGTTCAGCTATAGTAGATTATTAGATTATTATGAATAACATATGTCCATGTGGGATTTATTCATAGATCTGGAATCTGAGTGGAAACATTCCTTTCAACGCATTTTAATGGTGTTATCAGGTCTTTGAGAAGCTTGGACCAAGCTTATTTGATTTTCTAAAGAGAAATAAATACTGCCCATTCCCTGTGGATCTTGTTCGTGAATTCGGACGACAGCTTTTGGAATCTGTAGCATGTCTGTGGATTATTCTTGACCTTCAGTTTATTCCTCATGTTTTATTCTTATAATTCTTGGTTATACATCAAAAACATCTTTCTCCTTAGCTTGCTTAGTTTGTCCTAGGATGCAGTGTTTCTTTGTTGTGTCTGCTTACTTGAACATGTTTCTCGTGCCTTGTCATATTCAGATATGCATGAACTACGACTAATCCACACTGACCTGAAGCCAGAAAATATACTTCTTGTTTCTTCTGAATATGTAAAACTTCCTAGTTGTAAGGTATTTAGCATTTTTGGATTAAAAATAACTACATCTGTAGATTTGTTATAACAATATGTTTAAGGAAAACTATTTGATTTGTCCAGAGGGTTTTGTCGGATGAAACACAATTTAGGTGCTTGCCCAAGTCTAGTGCTATTAAGCTGATTGATTTTGGCAGTACTGCATTTGCAAATCAGAACCATAGCTCCATTGTTTCAACAAGGCATTACAGAGCACCTGAGGTTATCTTAGGTAATGAGATATGCTTTTGATTGATGAGAATGTGTTGCTTTACTTGTTTGTCTATTCCTCTGTTCAGAGTAAATGTGTAACATAGTAAACATGTGTTGCTTGAAAATGAAATCATTTAAGGAAAAATGTTGATGAGAAATATTTTGATCTGTTAAAAATGTTTCCAGTAGCTGCATCACGTCACTGATTAAATCTTCCAAGATCATTTCTCATTTTCTCTTATTATTGTGGATCTTTGGTGTTCACTATCTTGTTTGTTTCGAGCCCTTTGTAATGTATTGATTGACATTTTTCTTATTTATATTGTATTCTCATGATGAATACCGAATGATTAGTATTTTCTTATACACACTTTGGTGGCTGTTTTATTTCTTCTCTCACGTTGACGTTATGAAAAAATATATAAATGCCAAATCTATTTCTTGTTGATATGTGAAATTATATGAAAAAATATAAAAATATGTGAAATTATTAAGACTGTTGGATTTATCATATAATAATTTATAGTGATTAATGTATTCTCACATGCATCTGAAATGATATTCCAGGTTTAGGATGGTCATCTCCGTGTGATTTGTGGAGTGTTGGATGCATTCTCATTGAATTATGCACGGTTGGTCTTCCATCTATCAAGATGTAGGCATGGTTTGAATATGGAACAGCTGGTCTTAGCATTCTAACTGTGGAACTTTTGTCAGGGAGAGGCATTGTTTCAGACACACGAAAATTTGGAGCACCTGGCAATGATGGAGAGAGTTTTGGGACCTCTACCAGAGCATATGGTTCGGAAGTCTAAGTAAGTAATGAATTTACAGCATGTTCTGTAAATTTATTTTTCTTTTCAACTAATTGTTTTGAGATACATCCAGTGTCTTGTAAGTTATGGATCTCCGACTGGATGATTATATTATAATTGAATGTACTAAATTGATTTAGTAACATCTTTTAAATATATTTGCTTGACAATATGTGGCAGGGGTACAGAAAAATATTTCAAGCGTGGATCACGACTAAGATGGCCTGAAGGAGCTGTTTCAAGGGAGAGCATAAATGCAGTGAAGAAGCTTGGTCATCTTAAAGTTGGTTTTGTTCTTCCCTATCAGTAGTTGGGCTTGTCTTGAATCAATTATTGTGTTGTGTGTATAATTTAACTGGTGATGACCAAATATTGTTCTTTATGCAGGATATCATATCACGGCATGTAGAGTCCTCAAGGTCCTCCTTAACTGATCTTTTACATGGCTTATTAACATATAATCCGGCTGAACGTTTTACTGCTAGCGAAGCCCTTGATCATCCCTTCTTTAGGATTCCAACTTAAGAAGCTAAATGCCTTTTGTTGGTGGAATGGTTTTCAATTTAGCCAACCGCAAAAATGAAATTCTCACATCCTAAGGTCATTTGGCTGCGATTTTACAGAAGCCTACAGACTGTAGCGCTAATATTAACGGGCAGTGGCGCTATTTTTACTGGGAAAACAAACATGTACTTATGATTATTGGTTGCATTTATAATTTTTTGCAGCGGGTTACTCGTGTTGAAAATACTCCTATTTTTATCATTATTTGTTTTCATTTTACTCTGTTTTTTTTTTTGTTTTATTCAACCAACCAGCCATTATTGCAATTGATGGGTGGTATGAGCACTCCATTCTACTGAGAACCTACTTCTGAATTATGTTGTGCTCGAGAAGGTGAAAAGTTAAATTAGTGTCAAGAACATAAAGCAAAACAATTAGAATGTATCCAAACGTGGAATCTTTTGATCATTCAGATGGCACTCAGGTAAAAAAGGCTCTCCTGAGAGTAAATTTCAAAGCAATTCTTAGCATCATTTTTAATTTTTTTACGCCCTAGTTTGGATTGATGTCTTGTTTACGATTATTTTTTGAAATAAAATAAGTATGATTCTTATAAAAAAAGTCACAAACTTGTAGATGTTTATAAAAAGGTTAAATTCGTTCAAAATAATGTAAAAACCATGTAGATGTTAATCATTTTAATTATAAATTAGCTTTTACACATCAAAATGAAGTCATAAACGTGCTGCATAAAAAGTTAAAACGGAACGTGCGTATGTGAGTAACTGATTAAGAGCAAATTTTTCTTTTGGTATATGATCAAGAGTAAAATTTTAAAGTGCTGCAATGTTTACCAAGAAAAGAGGGACTTCTCTTATACTTAATATAAAATGCAATGCATAAATTGAAAAAACAAAACTTTCGGATTATGTTTATGTTTGTCGTCACTATGAATTTTTCAGAATAATGGTAAGCCACATAAATTTTTAAAAGCTAAAAATTGTAATTTTATACAAATGATGATGATTTGCCATAATTTTGATAAACTCTCCATGATATCCAACTTACATTATGTAGAGGATGTTAGTATCGGACAAATTAAACTATCATCAACATGGATTATACAGAATATCACTATCTATCATTAGTATGAGTTGCACTTTTTATTTACGAAGTTTTAGGTGAATGTTTATCCAATCCTTTATTTTTTTCGGGTTTTTATCAGATTCTAGTTTTCAGATACTACCGGATCTTAGTTTTTGATAATGCATTTGGAGTGGAGAAACAAAATACGGAGTACAGACAAACATACACCAAAATTTTATAGTTATGGTGGTATATAACTTATGTGAAGATTTTGTTGGTGGTATTATGTAGTAATTCTTTTATAAGTGTTTTTTTAATAGTTTTTCAGAATTCCGAATACTCATCCTAAACTTCACTTTTTTTTTTTGTTCAGAGAAATTAAGCTAGAATGATTAAATGCTAATTAGTATTAATATTACAAAAGTACACGTGGAACACACATATTCTATTTAAGCACTCATTTTTTTTAACTGTCTATTTCCTAGGGGAATGAGATACTAGTAATTTAGAGTTCTGTTGAGAGGTACGTATGTCCAAGAATTGTTTCAGCTATAAATTAAATTTAGATTCTCCCGAACAATTTATCATTAACTAAAGTTCATTAACCAGAGCCTAATCACTTGATTATTTACGGTGTGTTTGGTTCAATGGAGGGGAGGAGAGAGATTTTAATGGAAGAGAGGGGAGAGACTTTAATGATTTTGTGTTTGGTCCAAGGAGATGAGATAAAATTTAAATGATTTTTTATTTAGATTGAGCTCCACCCCTCCAAATTTCACTAAAATGGTGGGAGAAAAAAATCACTTTAAGAGGAGTTTTGCTTCCCCCTCTTCTTCTAAAAAATGAATCAAACACGTTTCCTCTAAAATATTCTCTCCCATCTCCTCCATTTACCTCAAACCAAACACATGTGTGTTTAGTTGGAGTAGATGGAGATGAAAGAGATGGGAAAATAGTTGATATTTTAAAGATTTTATGTTTGGTTTGAATTTTAGAAGTTGAGGGAGTCAAAATCCCTCCCATAACTTATTTGACTCCATTTTTAGTGAATTTGGAGCGGCGTGATTCTGTATAACTAAAATACAATTAAAAATTAACCGTTTCCTTAAACCAAACACAAAACATTAAAAATTCTTCTCTTCCCCCTTGATTAAAATCCCTCCACCCATCAATTGAACCAAACGAACCTTAAGCACTCAATTAGATCTAAGAATACGTTTGATGTGATGAACACTCAAAACACATATTTGATACATTTGTAGAAAAATAAATAAATATATTGATGAGATATATTAGTAATGTACTATGAAGAGAAATAAAGAAAAAATAAAATATGGAATGTATGTATAAAAGTTAAGCATGTTTAATCATTAGATAACATGTCATAATCCAATTATAATTCAAAAACAAATATATAAACCAATTAAAAATTAACGTGTCTTTTACATTACACATGCATATGCTTCTCAAAAAGACCATGCAATTGTATTCATGTATCCTGCAAATAACAAACGCTAATTCATGATTAATCATCAATGGGAACCATTTTCATAAGACAACTCGAAAACCGTTACGTCGCGTCGTTGAAAAACTGCTTCAGAATAGCCCAACTGAAGAAGATTCACGCTCACATCGTAAAGCTTTCACTTTCACAGAGCAACTTTTTGGCCACAAAAATGTTGGATTCATGCGACAAAATGGGCCACGTAGGTTACGCTACCTTGCTCTTCCAACAACTCCTTCACCCAAACATCTTCTCCTATAACGCTATCATCAGAACTTACACCCACAATCGCCACCATTCCTTAGCAATCACTCTCTTCATTCAAATGCTCACACATTCAACAAAATCATCTTTTCCAGATAAATTCACGTTCCCATTTGTGGTAAAATCATGCGCGGGGATCCTGTGTCACCGTCTTGGTATGCAGATTCACGCGGCAGTTTTCAAATTTGGGTGTAATTCACATAATATAACAGAGAATGCTTTGATTGATATGTATACGAAATGTGGGGATTTGACCAATGCGTGCCATGTGTTTGATGAAATGACTCATCGAGATGTGGTTTCATGGAATAGTTTGATATTTGGGTATGCGAAATTGGGACAGATGAAGAGTGCAAGGAAGCTGTTTGACGAAATGCCTTTTAGGACAATTGTGTCTTGGACAACTATGATAACTGGGAATGCTAGAACAGGATGCTATAGTGATGCATTGGATATTTTTCGGGAGATGCAAATGGTGGGTATTGAACCTGATGAGATTAGTATTATAGCTGTTTTGCCGGCTTGTGCGCAGCTTGGAGCTCTTGAGGTTGGGAAATGGATTCATATGTATGCTGACAAAAATGGGTTTTTGCAGAAGACTGGTATATGTAATGCATTGGTTGAAATGTATGCTAAGTGTGGTTGTATTGATGAAGCTAGGAGCTTGTTTGATCAGTTAGTTGAGAAGGACGTGATTTCTTGGAGTACCATGATTGGAGGGCTAGCTAATCATGGAAAAGGTTATGCGGCAATTCAACTCTTTCAAGAAATGCAGAAGGCGCAAGTTACTCCTAATGAGATAACCTTTCTTGGTGTATTGTTGGCTTGCTCTCATGCAGGCTTGTGGGATGAGGGGTTGAAATATTTTGATGTTATGAGAGTGGATTATCATATAGAGCCAGAAATTGAGCACTATGGTTGCGTCGTTGATCTTCTTGGACGCTCGGGACGCCTTGGTCAGGCTCTTGATACAATATTGAAGATGGCAATAAAGCCAGATTCGAGGATATGGAACTCTTTGTTGAGCTCTTGCAGGATTCATCGCAATCTTGAGATTGCTGTCATTGCAATGCAACAGCTTTTGGAGCTTGAGCCAGAAGAATCTGGGAACTATGTTTTGCTCGCAAACATATATGCAGAACTTGGAAAGTGGGAAGGTGTATCAAATATTAGGAAACTCATAAGAAACAAGAGGATAAAGAAAACCCCAGGGTGTAGTTCGATTGAGGTTAACAATGTGGTTCAAGAATTTGTTTCAGCTGACAACTCAAAGCCATTTTCACAAGAGTTCTTTGAGATCTTAGAAGGGCTCGCTTTACACCAAACTAGAACCAGTGACTTGATGGAACATGTCGAAGATGATGCTGATAATATTTCACCTTTGGTCAAGTTTGGGAATGTTGGGAATGCCAAATCAGAGAATGTGTAGCTATTAAGGTAACTAAAAGCATAACGAATTACCATGATGTGGCAATGCTGGAGGTTGATGTGCTTCAGATTCTAGCATAGAATGACGTGGAAAACTAATGGTACAGATCCTATAGAGTTATATAATCCCCACTAGAATTTGGCTGTAGGTTTTTTATATGAAGGGGTAACTAATATTTACTCCATCCCAATTATTATATGTAGCTGCGTGCAGATCCGAATTTAGTTGATTACGAGAATCACATATGCATTGTAAGTACTCTTATAATATTTCTTTCATCAACATACTTTCCTGGATTTACCTTATTCTAGAAGTTTGTTTGATAAATTTTGGTACCAACAGAGTTGCATTACTGTGAAAATGGATGGGATGATTGGAATTTAAAAAAAAATGATTTGTTTTTCTTTCTTCCATTGTCTCTATGTTGTTTTATTCTGCCTTTTCTCTTTTAATTCAGGAAGGAATGTTGATTAATCCCCACTTGTGTTGCATGTTGACTTGCTAAGTTTGGCTATAATATATTTGTATGTGTATATATGTCCATGTGGTACTTATTCATAGATCTAGTAACTAGGCAGAAATGTTCATTTCAATGTATTTTGATGGTGTTATCAGGTCTTTGAGAAGCTTGGACCAAGCTTCTTTTTGGGTCAATGGACCAAGCTTATTTTATTTTCTAAAGAGAAATAAATACTGCCCATTCCCTGTGGATCTTGTATATATATTTGGACGACAGCTTTTGGAATCTGTAGAGTGTAGCATGTCTCTGATTGCTCTTGTTCAGTTGGTCTTCTATTGATTCCTCAAGTTTTGTTTATTTCCCTTGGTTTACAAATAAACAAATATTTTCCCTTAGCTTGCCAGTGTATCTTTGCTGTGTCTGCTTACTTTATCTTGTTTCTCATGCATTATCATCTTCAGGAAAGCATGAACTACACTGTGTCTAATCCACACTGACTTGAAGCCAGAAAATACTGTTTGTTTCTTATGAATTTTAAAGCTTCCTCTCTGCAAGGTACTTGGCTTTTTGAGCGCAAAAATAATGACATTTATGGACTCATTATAATATATTTAAGTTAAATTATGTGGTTGGTACAGAGGGTTTCATCAGATGAAAACACAATTCAGGTGCTTTCACAAGTCTAGTGCTAATGATTTTGGTAGTGCTGCATTCGACAGTCAAAACCATATTTCATTGTTTCTGTAAGGCATTACAGAGCCCGAGATTATCTTAGGTAACTAAATATGAATCATTGACTGGCTGATTCATTACAATTCAGAATACTAAATTTCTGCAGTAACATCTTTTAAATGTATTTGGTTGACAATATGTAGCAGGGTTGTAGAAAAATATTTCAAGTGAGGATCACGACTAAGATGGCCTGAAGGAGCTGTTTCAAGGGAGTATAAATGCAGTGAAGAAGCTTGGTCATCTTAAGGTTGGTTTTGTTGAGCTTGTCTTAAATCAATTAATGTGTCTGTATTGTAACTTGTAATGACAATTATTATTCTTTATGCAGGATATTTATCACGGCATGTAGAATCCTCACGGCCCTTATTAACTGATTTGTAACATGGGTTATTAACATATGATCTGGCTGAACGAATAATTGCTCGTGAAGCCCTGGATCATCCCTTCTTTAGGATTCCAACTTATGAAGCCAAATGCCCTTTGTTATGGAATGACTCCCATTTCAATGATTATCAGTTGCACAGTCTACAGCTTTGCTTTACATGTAACTAGTGGAGCATTTGTAATTTATCGCTGTTGCTCATTCTTTGTTATTTTTTTCTTCCTTTATTTGATATACAAGTTATTTTGCTAATTCACCTTTTTTTAATACAATGTCTTGCTCATTCTTTGTTTTGTTTAACCGCAGGAGTTTGCATTAGATGGGTTGTATGAGAATTCATTCAACTTCATGTAGTTTTTCTTTTATATCAATTTTAACTTCAACTTCACATAGTTTATTATTGGATAGAAGAGTTGTGATGTGCTCGTGAAGATTATAAGTGTAAAAACTACCAAGAATATCATCCTAAAAAAACTGAATGCATATCCAAATTCGTAGAACATTTTGATGGGTGAGCTGCGATGGTACTATGGTTGCAACTTGCAAGGCTCTTTGGGACATCATCAACATAAATTTCCATATTTTGTCATTTTCTTGTGTCAGACTATCACTTTCTCAGTTCTCTATAATAACAAAATCACTATTTCGGTGACTCCCATTTGAAATTAAAACGCTGAGGCAAAGCTAGTATGTCGATTAAAAAAGCTACTTGCGACCACTGGATCTTTTTAACACTCTTTATTTTCAATTCCAGTAAAATTTAGGGGCAGCTGATATTCATTACTCCAGTATGCAGAATGGATCCAAATAAACTGTACAGAGATTGGGTTTCTTTCCTAGTTAACTTTAATAATCTCTTAACGAAGCTTGCTAGCCAGAGGTTATTTAGCTGTTGCTTTCAAAAAATTATTATCTATCTAAAAACAATAGAAAAAAGTAGAAATTTTAACCTTTTAACCCATACTAATACTACAATTAAATTAGCCTTAGGATGACAATATTAGCATAGCAACAACGAGATGATTACCGATAACGATAGTCAGATATCAATTAGTCTAATACACAGCTTCGATTCACCAGAAGACACAGGCCAGAGAAATAAATATTAAAATGCTGTAAGAGTACACTGATAAACAGAAGGCAAGCAAGTAGTTAAGGAACAAATAAATTACTGAAAGAATAAATATTCCTTTTAGTTTCTGTGAGGCTTCTTTCCATTCTAAATGTCTTAACCTGGATCGAGATTCATAAAATTCATATAGTTTTTTTTAGAATTTCACACAATTTATAGATAGTCAACAAGTTGGAAAAGTTATAATTTCAATTCTCACAAGTTTTAGAATTTAACAAATTTTTAGAACATAACACAATTCAATCAAATAAAATATATCTACTTTACGATTTTCATTTTGTCGAAAATTTTCTTCTTGAAAAATACATCAATTTTCTTATGTTAAAATATCGTGTCATTCCTAAAAAAATACACAAATTAATTAAAACAATTCACAATTAACAAATAATATCACAATATCATATATCAACGATTAAGATTAAAACTAGGGTGTTAGAGTTTGTAATTAATTAGTTTATCATTCGATGTTGATTAATGTATTTATATATAAAGCTTGTATTGATTTTATTATATTTTATCAGTATATATTCTAATAAATGTCAACTTCATTTTTTTTATCTTCAATTGCATAATTTTAAATATGATTAACGACTTGAGTTTTGATTTAAGAACAATTAAATAATCTCTTTACATTGATGTAAAAATAAGATAATTGCCGACAAAAACCATTGACATTTGTTTTTTTACTGTATTTATAGAAAAAAATTATTTAAGTAGAAGAGAAAATTGAATAAGAGGTCAGTTTCTCAAAACCATAAAAGTTTGAGGATATTTTAGTAATTTATCACTATTATTCTAATAATCTATCGTTATTATTATAAATAAAAATATTTAAAAAATACAGCGGATGTTGTGGCCTCTGTCCGCTCCCGAAAAGATCCGCCATTGTTATCCAGGAATTTCATGAGCCGTTAACATTGCGAAAGTGAATAATCATATTGATTGATGGCAAATATTAACGAACCAAACTGTCACTGTTGACTACCAAACAGGTTGAATCTTGAACTACACTCTGCATGATATCAATTAAGTTCTATTCAACACGAAAATAAGCACATGCACAACAAGTAAAAAATACAAAGATCAAACGATTCTTTGGATTTCCAGCGCCTTAAATTAAGCAACCAAAGTCTAGGATATTTGATCAGATGGCACAATGCGTCTGAATACAGCCTGGAAAGTTTGTCCTGCATTTCTAGCAACCTTTTGGCCTTCTTCAGTAGCAGAGGTTAAAAGCTTAACAACTGGATCTGCTTCAAGTTCTTTCTCGGTCAACGATTCGAACAAAGGGTGATTCTCCAAACAAGACTTCATCCAGTCCCCAAGTTCTTCCACGTCTGTTATTGTGTATATAATTCCACCAACCGCAAGAACATAAGCATACTCGTCTAGTAAGAATGGGCTGATAACCCGACGGCGATGATTCTTCTCTTTAAAATGAGGATCGGGAAACAGGAAAAACATCTTTGAGAGTGATCCTTTCTCAAAGTGATTGGGAATGTACTTCATGGAGTTAGTCCGCACCACAGAAACATTTTGGTATTGACCTGGATTTGCTACCCTTAAAGACAAAATTCGTTCCTTGACATACTCAGTCACTTTATCTCTAAGTTCCATTCCAATCATCAGTGTTTCTGGGAACAAAGTGGAAAGACTGATGAGCAGCCCTCCAAAACCACAGCCAATATCAGCAAACTGGATCTTTCTGGAACTATCAGATTGATCAGACGAGGGAAAGAACTGAGGATAATGGAGAGAATAGTCAACATGACTGGGTGATATCGGCACAGGGAAGTGGGAGTCGCTTAGTGGGTTGCTGTGTGCTCGTGCTCGATAGAAGCGCTTCCGAGGCAATCCAGTTGACTTGCTGTGAGTTGGATTTACCCCAGTCTCAGGCATGTCTGTTTATTTGAACTGCAGCATAGTTAAAGCAAAAATCTTCAGTATAAAGAGGATACACTAATGATTAATAAATGATCATATTTTCTATTGTGAATTGTAACAAATACATAATTATAAATACTGAGAAAAAGGATTGTGAGTAAATAACTAGTCTCCATCACGTGTCATTAATTGTGAGTAAATAATTAGGTTCCAACGATCAAATGATGAATATGGTGAAGATCAGACACTACTACCAAGTAGACCGGATTGAAATTATGAAGAGTGTTTCATCTAACCTAATGAACTGAGAAACTTGTATAAGGACTCAACATACAATAGCAAATCACATGAAATCCAAGTTTAACCACAACTAAAAATGGAATGGCTGAAGCATGTCGTATTAGCAGCCAAGTAAGCAGATTAGAAAGAAAAACAAAATTAAAATGTACAAATGATCATCAGGTTAAGATGAAATAAAAGTCATGAATCTCTTTGGCCACAACTTTTGAACTACTAAAATTTCTTTAGCAGATATCATAAACTAAAATCATGACAGCCAGGGATCAATGAATATACATCCATAATTAATTTCTAACTTAAGTATAGATCTAATGATCTGCATATAAACATATGAAAGAATTCCTAGAGACACATAAACACTATTATCCTCCCAAAATAAGGCAGAAAGAATTAAACTAACTTAAAGGAGGATTGAAATCGAATACTAATATAGGAACATAAGGATTTAGGGGAGTCATAAGGTGGTTTAGGGGAGGAACATAGGGATGAGAAGGTCATGAGTTCAACTCCCCCTCTAACAAAATTAAAAACTAACAACTATCATTGGTCATTTCAACAACAAAAAATTGAATAATTTAGGCTCAAAATTCATTGTGAATCGTTGCAGACGGTCAAGCCATAACTAATTATAATAGTCTGCGATTCCTCAACAACACAAGTTACAATAACAAAGAAACCAACTTGGTTCCAATGCTTTTCCTATTCTGTTACGATTATTGATAATTAAATAAATAAATAAAATAAAAATGGGCACCTATTGCAATAAATATTGTGGAGTAAGGAATTATGTCGAGCATGTGGCGTGCATTGCAAATTGGCAGCATACAAAATGTTCCGCACAGAACACCCAAAAAAAAAAGCATTACACAGTACTACTCCTGATTGAAAATTAATTACCATTTTAATAAAAATTGAGACTATGTCGAAGTTAAATGACAAGGTAGAAAATGGTTACAGAGAATAATAATAAGAAGAAGAATAGATCGCAATCAGATAAAATAGATTACCTTATATAACTAAAGAGAATGATATGGAATGGAGTCACTTTGAGGAAGCAGCAGTTTCAGCGGCGACGATAGAAAGAAAGGGAGGGAGGGAAGGGAACACCATACACGAACACAACAGAACAGTGTTTGGGCTCATTTGTTATTGGGCTCTCACTATAACATTACCTGAAATAAGGAAATTCTTTTCACACCCCCGCATGCTCTTAGAACTGCACTTTTTTTTTGACATGGTAGAACTATAATTCTAAAAACAATTAGGAGTGTAAATATTTGGTTTGTTGATTTTTTTTTATGAAGAAAATATAGAAGAGAGATAGTGTCTCAGTTTAAGGTATAAAAGATCTTAAGGTTCAACGAACACTAATAATTTAAGGGATTGTTGTTGGATTTAATACTTATCTTTTTACTATTAGACCAAACGATTGAAGTTATATTTGGTTCGGTTCAATCTTAGAATTTTCCTCTCAAAAAATTCAAACCAATTATTGATAGTAGGACGATTTTGATTAGCTCTTAACCTTTTACAAAATCCGAACTAAACTTAACATATGGATAATGAAATAGTTTAGTTTGATAATTTTAAAAATTTAAGAATTTTATTTTAAAAAATCTAAAAGTTACCGTTTTTATAAATATTATAGATTTTTTTATACCATCCAAATAAATACAACAAATTTTTTATATTAATGATTAAAAAAATAAATACAACATATTTTTTGAAGATAATACTATTAAAATGTTGTGAAATAAAAGAAATAATAGTAAAATAAAATGGTTTGATTTTGATTTCGATGATTAGTTTTGAATTATATGAAAATGATATACAAATCAATAGAAGTCATGTTCAATTGATTTGGTTTAGTCTAGACTCAAAAATAGAAGAAGAAATATTATTTTATTTGATTTAGATATGTCTAAAATAAACAATAACAAAATTAAATATTATTAAACTTAATTTAAAGTTTTAGATTTTTTACTTATCTTTTTATCCAAGTACTCTCCCATGTTTTAAATATAAGTAAAAGTGTATCTCAACTTTGTATAAATTTATTTATATTTATATTTAAGATTGAAGAAATAATATAAATTTCATTGATTTCTTTTATCCTGAGTAAATTTTAACTGTGGACTTAGGCTAATAGAGGTTTCTTTTTCGTGTGTTATTTTCCTTGGAGCTTTTCAGCTTGCTTTTCAGTTTATTGCAAGCAACGTTTCTGACTATTTGAAAGTATTCAATGTTTATCTTATAATTTTATTTTATTTTTTTCTTAAATTTACACTTAATTTTGTTCTCATAATTTTTATCTCACTATTTCATCTCTTGAGACTTCATTTGACAATATTAGGACTTAAAGTTTACGAGAAGAACTATATCAAAAAGATTAGTTCAATACGTGGAAGATCTTTAAGATAAGACTTAAGTACTATATTAATTATTTTTATTTATTATTTAATATGTGACTCCTAACATAATTAGGGATGATAGCATAACTCGCATATGTGGATATTCATTTAAACCCGTTTGATTTGAGTAAGGAAATTTCACTTTGATTGAGTGTAGATACGAGTGCGAATTTTCTCCAAAATTAAAATTCAGGGGCCGAGACGGGTTTGAGGGTGGTGATATCCATCCCGCACCCGAACCCGCTCCACATGTAATATTATAGTAATTTTTAAATTTTCTATACATATACATATTGAATATACTTAATATTTTTTAAATATTAAAAATTATAATTTTATCTCTATAGAAAATATTTTTTAATTTTATTGTTGTCTAATAATAATTATTTTATTATATTAATTATAACAGTTATGTTTTTAAATTTATAATTTTATATATATGAAACGGGGGCGGAGAAACTTGAACTCCGTTACGGACGGAGATAGCGGCCTAAATTTCACACCCACTATGAAACGGGGGCGGAGGTGGATTTTCCCCAATTAGTCGAGTGCGGGGTGGAGGAGGCAAACTTCGCCCCGTCCCGCTCCGCCCCGTTGTCATGCCTAAGCATGGCTACACTATTTAAGGGTTGATTATCGCAACAATTTATATTTTATCCGCAGTGACCTTGTGGTAGTCATTTTTATCTTTGACGGCTTCACCAACTTGTCACTATTCAGTGGAGTACCTTAATGTTAATGCAGCCTAAGGAGTCTTTTTTGCGGACAAAACTCAAGTCCTACCTTGATAAGAGATAGAATTTTAAAATAATTTATAAAGAGTGACATTCATCGACTTATAAATTGATTTTGTAAGAATTAGTTAAGTCAAATATAAAAACTTAAGATAGTATCAAAATTTACTCGATTGAGTCACCCACCATTTATATACACGCACAAAGTCTAATAGTATCCAGGTAGATGCTCATCCAACTTCCATGTTTCTTCAATTTTACCGGATCCTACCTTCCGGTAGTGTATTAAGGGCGAATGAGCAAAATGAAATTTTCAATTATTAACCGTAAGGATTTAAGCCCATCAAGAAAACCAACCTAGAAGACTAGTTAATTGGGGAATTCATACCGAGTTTTAAGCTTGACACAATATTTTAAAAAAATAAATAAATTATTTTAAATTGATCTGAGGTTCTTAAACTACTCACGATGAGTTGCCCTTAAGTCCTTGGATTTTTTTTAAATGTGAGACCTTAACTTTTTTCCCATATCCATTATATCAATAAAAGTTCAACTCATAGTGTAATTATTTTGAAAATTAGCAGCTTCAATGAAAAGATTGGTTGATATTTTCAGAACAGGTAAACGTGATGGCGACCGTTAAATTAAATTATTTGAAACATGATGGATATTGAAACATTTGTTTAAGCTATGTAACACAGTTATAATATTATGATAATTCAATGGTAAAACCGTGCATCTTTCAAATTTATCATAAGATATCTCGAGTTGACTCCGAAATATTATGTATCTACAAAGAAAATATTAAAAATTATATAAATTAACAATATACTACTACAATATACAATATATATTATGAATGGAAATAAATAATTTCAAATTTATTGAGAAATTTAATTAAATATAATTAATTTGTTAAACTCATTAATAATATAAGGGCTTCTCCAAAGTTACATTTATAGAAAGATTAAATAGTACGGAAGTGAATTATATTTATTTATATTTAAAAATAAAACAAATAAATATTTTTATTTATGTTTAAAATCGGAGAAAATATCTTTAAAAAAAATACAAATTATCACGACTAACGACTATTTTTAAAAATTAGTCATTTGCATAAAACAAAAAAATATATTTTATTCAATTAATATAATGATAATGACTATTTTACATATACCATAACATATGTGAATGTGATTATTGAGGGAATAGTAAATTTACCACTAATCTACTAGTTGTTCACATTCATTATCTTCATTATCTGGGGCAGGAGTATAATTGTGGGGTAGATCGTAGTTTCACTCATCTGTAAATTTTTAAAACTGACCCAACTACTATGGGTTATATGAACTAATGAGTCAATCAATTGAATCCACTTTATTTTGACAGCTCTAATTTTTAGGGTTCATTTGATGGTTGGAATGAGAAACATAATATAATTAAAATAAGAAATTATGATAAATACTAGTTATTTTGTGGTGATGGGATGGTTAGAATGAGAGATATGATATAATTAAATGTAATTTTTTGTTTAAATATAATATATTTCGTGGTGATAAATTGTTATTACATCCGTTATCATGAATATATAAAACAAATGATATGATAAGTGTTTATCTTGAACCTATCAGATTATTCTTGTAATATTCTATATCATATCCGAATCCTCAAATATTTCTTGTATTTTTTGAATGTGCTCCTATTACTAAAAGAAAATACTAGTCGAGATCTAACATCGACCAAAAATATGCAGTCCTACCAAAGTTTGGGCAAAAATCTTGTTAATCCTATCTCTATTGATCAAAATATATTACTATTTCGGTTTCAAATATAAACAAAATGGAATTAAGAAAAGTTAATATATCTGATTTGAAATTTAAACTTTAATACATCAAATTTTATTTTTGCTTATATTTAAGAGACGTCTCACCATTTGGTTCATTGTCTCAACCAATTTTTAGGCCAGGAACAAGGAGATTTCTAGCGTGAGACAAACAAATCCCTTTCCCATGTACAATTTTTGTAAACCGGTAAACAAAGAAACCAATTAAATGAATGGTTTGGTTTGGATTTGTTATTGTTGCTCTATATATGATCAAATTGCCCAGCATTCTCGTACATTTTTTTTCAAAATATAGTCTATTGCATAAAATGTTTACCAAAAATAATTGTCCGGTTAATACGAAGTATGCACCACTATTTAAAGAGACTAATTTCCCTCAAATAACATGTTGAACTTACCAAGTAGATAATCCTCTCTCAACCAAGATGAACTCCTAACCACTTACTTAAATAACCCAACTCCCTTATCACTCAAACCACACACATGTAGGTCCATTGTCCCAACACATGTAAGTCCTATTTATAAGCAAAAATGCTAACATATTTGATCCAAAACGGAGGGAGTATGTCCTCTAGTCAATTCAACTAGACGTACTGAACCACAATTCAACAATTTAGTTTGCTAATCTGAAAACGAGTACCAATTTGGAGGATGATTCGACAAACTTGAATAAGAACCAAAAGAAATGGAAAACATGAAGTTCCAACAACAAATTACCTATGAATCAGTTTCTTTATGTGATAAACATCTAGTTCCACAGACAATCAGATAGACAGAACTAGCTCTAATTCTAATAAACATACATGAAGTGGAAACACTTTTACTAACGTCGATAAGTTAATAAAAGAAAGGAAATAAATCAACAAAAACGAGTGCCAGGTCTGTCTAATGACAAATATAACCGCCATAATACATGAACACCCAACCACATTGTGCGCCCAGCTCTACAGTGAAAGGTCCTAAATGTACCTAACTCAAAAAGAAGTAAAATATTCAAACCCCACATGTAAAGGAATATGTAACCCCCATTGTGCCAGCCATCTGCAACATACAGAAAGTGTTTTTCAGCACTATATTGAACAATGATCAGAAGAAAAAAAATCTAAAAAGCGTATAAGGCAATAAACGGTATGTAAACATATTAATAAGATATGCTGCATTGCATAAGCAACCTCATTGTTTCATTACTTCAAATTTCTATGTATGACAATCAATATCAAAGATATATATGCTCAGCACAGCCAACATTCAGATGGCCAAAATCCAATACTCTCAGTTCTCACAATGCATGAAGATTTGAGAAGATTTGTGGACTTCTCAAAGCAATAGGGAGCCATTTCAAAGTTAATCAAAATCAACTAAGGGTCTGTTTGGTTTCACAAAATATTTTATTTTCATATGGTTTGCTTTTTCAAGGATTTGTACAAACCTTAGAAAACTGAAAGAGTGAAGATGAAATGGTACTTTTATAGTTAAAAGTAAAAATTAAAGTTAAAACAGAGAACATTTTCTCTGAAGTGAAAAAACCCCAAGGGTGTGTTTGTTTCAAGGTTGCCACAAATGTTCCTGGGAATGTGGATAGGTTATATAAGATTCCCATGTTTGGTACAAGTTTAAAAAATTATTCCCATGTATTGTTTATTCCTAGGAATAAAATTTACAGACGATTTGTCAATTTCACATTCCAATGTTAGAGGTGGGATTCTGTTATTCCCTTGGGAATAGAACATAACCATAACTACCCACTTCCCTCTATTTGTTATATTTTTACACTAAATAAGTTTTTAAAAAGTTCCCAGGATTATCAATAACTCAAGTCCCGATAATAGGATTCTTGGAAAAATCATTCCTGGGTAAAGTTTATAACTTGAAACAAAAGCCCCCTACGACATAAGAGGGCTTATGAGAGAATAAAAAGTTCAGACAATATCACCAACTGTGGTTAACTTCTCTATTGTTTTGGTTCTCAAACCACTCTTCAAATTGGCTCTAAGTAAAGAGTGTGTCCTTTGAAATCCAAGACTCTTGAGAAGAAGGCAAAAAAACTAGTTTGTAAAAGAACTTTTTACTCCAGCCACCCAAGTCCCATTCTGGAGACAACAGATACTGTCTTTCCTCCAGTTTAGCCAACCCTCCCCTCTACACTCAGACAATACCATCAGTTGCATTCCACTTTTTTATGTTTTTGGTCCTCAATCCATTCTTCAAAGTCAAACAACTATTGGCATAAGATGTATCCTCTACAACCAAAGACTCTTGAGGCTTTAAGTTGATTTGCTTGAATCAAGGTACTAAAATATTTTACGATAAGCTTTACAAGTCGGGCACTGCCATGTTTTGTGGGAGACTATTTGATTGTGGGATAGAATCCCTGTTTTTCCTATGTGATGCTCATGTTCTTGATGTTAACACTACATCCGTGAGAAGGAATGTTAACCATTGCAGAGTGCCAGACCATAAGGTTGCAAAAGGTGGAATCGTAAAATACTATTAATATGGCAAGAAGCATCAGATTGCTAAACGAAGTTTATATCCAATCTTACAATTATGTGAATTAGATCTCCAATTTTTGTTTAAATCTAAGACATGTTTCATAAAAGTCGGATATGCAAATCTAAGATCACACAAGGCATTCCAAAGGTGTTTAGTTTATATAAACGATTTTCCTCCAAAGATCGCTCTCTACATGGTGCATGATGATGTGAATAAAATTTATCTCACTAAATCAAAACTCAAGGTGATAAATGAGTTTTTTTGTATTATTTACAAAGCAAACCATACCAGACAGGCATGACAAGTAAAATAGGTTATGGTAAAAATATCAAAGCAAGCTTCATATCATGTATGCCAAATAAAATAAAACATGATGAAACCATTCTTCAGTCTTCACATCCTTAATAATAAATGCATCCTGAGTCAATTAAGAAACAGCATACCTATACTTCTGTCCAAAAAAAATTAAACAGGAGCCAACTTCATGTTATCTACTTGTCTGAATGAACTCGCTTAGCTTTACGACGTGCATGGTGGGTGTTTCCACTTCGAGCTGGTTTATTTGCCTTTTTGGTACTACAGGTGATAAAATATTTGTAACTACATCATCCTTTTTCAATAAAAATACAAAATTAAATATCAAGAAGAACTGCTTATATCAACAAAAAGCAAAGTAGATTAAAGAGAAGAGCATTTAAGACTAACCAGAAAATGGCAGAAAAAACTCTAGCCAGTAAAATAATAGGTAATGCCAAAAGGGCAGAAGCCTGCAACATTTCAAATTGATGATATATTTGTCAAATCACCTAACCATTTTTCAATTTTAGTAATATTTTATAGTATATACAAAAATCCTCCAATGCATACCGCAAACCATTCCAATTCTTTGGTAGCAAGAGGTCTAGTGAGCTCGTGCTTTTTCAGTGTCTCTTGGACAGTAGCTTGGACCTTAATGACAAAAGACAATTCAACACTCAAAAGGGAGCTAACAAAACTAATAAAGAGTGTACTATTGAAGAAAAAAAAAGCTATTCAAGATCCTGGAACTAATAAAATTTCAGAGAATAAGCAATCAGGGAAATAAACTCCTAGTTTCGCATCACAAAAGGATAAGCAGAGAGGGTAACTGCCATGTCTATGTCTATATCATGTTGCAATCTCCAAACTCCAAAGTAAGAAGTTTCACCATACAGCAGTCAATAAAAGAACATATCATGAAAAGAAGCCACACTGTTCCTTAGGATGAAGAACATTAATATGGAGACGTCACTATATCAAGTTGGCTTTGATCATATTTCTTTTTTTAAATAAGTCTGATAGTGGCAATGAACAGCTATAACTTTCAAAACACAGAGACTGCTAACCGAAGTTTATATTTTCAATTATCTGGTGTGCAGATACAGTATGGTGCAGGTGTCACATGAAATAAAATAAAAAACACATTACCAGGTGACACATGAAATAAAATAAAAAACACATTACCAGGTGACACATGAAATAAAACAAAAAACACGTTGCCAGTATTGCTATCAGCAATAAATAATTACAAATACAAGAGGATTAACAGAAATATATCGATAGCATAAAAAAAAAATCTGAAACCTGGCTATGATATGCAGTGGCTGATTCCAAGAAATTCCCATAGGCGTGAACAACCTTCTTTGTGTAGGGACTCAAAACAACTTGTACTTTTACGACGTGAGGTTTTGCTGCAACAGCGACCTGATCAATGTATGGCTTGCTAAACTTTCGAGCTTCCTGTCAACCAGTTGAAAAAACCTCAAGAAAAATATAAACAAACAAACCATACAGTTCAATGAAGAAACTCATACCTGATAATAAGGATCTACACATTCTATTGCCTTGCTTAAGTGGGGAGCAAGTGCATCCTTTGAGGACTTGTATACTTCAACAGTCTTTGTAGTCAGTAGTTGCACATGAGGTTCAGTCTTTGTTTTCACCACAGACCACTGTTCTTTCACAGCTGGGACCCATTTCTTCAATTGAAAAACAGGAAAGAGTGGAATAATATAATTAATTAAGGGTAAAACAAACAAACTTTGGGTGGAGCAAATTTACCATCTAACGATAGGGCACAGTAACTGATAATCCACAGATCAAAAGTATCAAAGATATAACTGAAGGGCTTACAGTTTTAATTGTTTCCACGTGAGGTTCAGCCCACTTTCCAGCTTGTGCCTTTTTCTCTAAGGCCTAGAATACATAAGAAAAGAGTTAAAATACAGAAACCAATAGAACTTGCTTGTACTGATGAAGAAGAATTAAACCTGGATCTACAATTTATTAAAGTGACAAGAAATAACATAGAGGAAAGACTGATAGCCAAAATAAATACCACATAGTACCTTTAGAGTTATCACTTCCAATAGAGGTTTACCATGTTCGTTCCAATGAGTCTCAACCACAGACTAACAAAAAAAAAAAATCTCAGAACTTGTGCAGAAGGCTATTCAGATTGAAGTAGGGTATACAACATAAACTCACCTTACTGCGAATGTAGTGTACAGCAAGCCAAGGCGGAAGCCAAGCCCCATGAGTCTGAACATTAACACCAATATACATCAATTGGTAAAATTCGAAATCTGCCATATAATATACGGATTTGGCTCCTCTAAAGTGAGAAGTTAGTAAAGTGAGTAAATCAATGGTTAATATTATAACTACCCATGATTGGTCATGTGTGTGCATGTAATATCAACCATTAATTTGTTTATCATTGGTTGATATTACTCACTTTATTCTCTAAAGTGAGTTGCTCACTTTAGAGGAGCCTAATCCATAATATACATTGTCTCATAGCTTATTTTTATTGTAACAGTTGAAATCAAGAATAGAACTAAAGTCATATCATGCAAGGAAAATTTTTACTATGTGAACTATTTACATTTATTTGTGCAAGGTTTCCTTCAGTTATCTACATACAAAAAAATGGCAATGACTTAAACCAATTCTTTTCATTTTCAGATTGAAGCCACATAATTGTTAATTATCCTGGATTACTTGGGAGAATTTCTGGTGGCTAACAACATTTACACACATGTAGTAAAGATAACGTGGTTTAGGGGGTCAACTAAATTATTACCTCACTCAGCTCTTTTGCTTTGGTGGTTGCCTCTAGCTTTGCCTTCATCATTTCTTCCTAAATAAGAATATCAGTTGAAGAACAATAAACTTCCATCAAAATCATCACCAAGAATCCTGCACAGCATTAACAAGAAAATCTATGCACTCGCAATCTCACATACCTCGGCAATTTTAAGAGCACGTTCAGTTTTACGGATTTGTTTCTTTTGTTCCTCATTTACCTTTTGAACCTGTGGAGAATACAGTACTCAAGTCACACCATCCTCTAAGAGATTATGTTTTGATAATAAATTCACATTATTACAGGACTATAGGTGACTATTTTTGAAAATACAAACAACAATAGCATCTTTATTTAAATTTTTGTTGGTGCTTAGGCCTATAGTGGCCATGACAAGGTTTGCTTATTAATAAACATTTCATTTCACAAAAAGAAGAGAAATAAAAAGTGAAATAACTAAGCAGTAAGCATCACTAGTTATCAAAAGAGTAAAATAAGTTGCATGACTCCAACAAGAACAATTAAGGATAAAAACTATCTTTCGCAATAGTTGTTACATTATAAACAAGAATAAGTACTGATCATAAAGAGCAAAGTTGAGATTTATTTTAGAATATAATTAAGCAATCTAACCAAATGTACAACTTACATCTTCTAACTTTGAGTTCAAATCATGAATCTTTTTCTCTAACTCAGCTACCCGAGACTCCCAGTTCACTTTCTCATTGTTTTGAGTTTTGAGTTCGCTTTTAAGCTTGTCCACCTGCATTAAAAATTTCAGAGTATGCACAAAAGAATTACGATCATTTACATTATACATCAGCTAACTCATTCATGAATGACCTGCTTCTGTAGTTCACCAGCACGTGCATGAGCCTTTCCAACCTGCTCCTCAGCATCCAATGATCCTTTTTTCTGAGAGAAAAATTAATTTATAAGGGTTTTAAAAGATACATTTTTAAAGAAATAAAAAAATGACATCAAGTGGTGAGTATGTGATCCCAACTATTCAGTGATTCTTAACAGTGTTGTTAAATACCAGCCCTATAACACTTTAGCATACCAAGATTTGAACAAATCTCTATTGTTCTGCAATACCCTATTTAGTACAAAAATGTTGTCAAACAGGGGCTTTAACAGTGCTATAGCCCTATTGCATAGCAGAATTTGAACAAACTACTACTTTTCCACTCCACGATTGACACCACTGTTTTAGAATTCTCCGAAAACAATAGAAGTACGGAAATAATAACATTTTCTAATATCCTTGAGTTACACTAAATACTAGTACCAATCTAGACTAACTTTTAGCTTATGATATTTTTTGATTGAGACAAGCATTTGATTCTTAATATGGGAAAACCCCTAATGAGAAAATTTTACCAACCAAGTCTTGTCTCAAATCATCTAACCTGAAGAGAAGCAACCTCATTCTGCAACGATTGAATGGCACTCGATTTATCATTGAAAAGTTTTTCTTTTTCTGCTATTATTTCATCCTTCTTCTTCAATTCTTGTGACTTCTCACTAATTTGAGACTCTTCAAAACAAAATTAGACACGAACACATGTATTAGCCACACAAAAAGAAATCATAAAAAACTAAAGGGAACCACAAATGCAAAGGTTCCTAAAATTGTAAATTACGATGACACAAAAATTCCCTGATTGAAAACGTAAACAACACAAGCACATCGAATCAGAATATCCCAAAATATGGACTAATATAATATAAGTAACAACTAAAATTGAAATATGAGAAATGAAATTAGGTTTTCGTGATAAAATGAGAAAAGATACCGAGAAATTGGATCTTGGAGTTGAGTTGATCTAATTGGATCTTGAGAGCAGAGGAATCAGGTTGTTCGATTGAAACATCGGCTTCGGAAGTAACGAGGAAGAAAATTAGGGCAACGGAAAGAACGAAGATGAAAAGCTTCGAAGGCGCCATCAGAATCAACGTTTGCTTTGCCGCCAACAAAGCTTCGGGAGAAGAAATAGACGCTAACTGGTTCTAATCTGATATATTTATTTATAATAACACCATTATTGAAACCAAAAGGGTTGGGTTGGGTTGGAACTTGTTCGTAGAAGTAATGAAGGTTTTCATTTTTTTTTCTTAAATAATCTTTTTTATTTATAATAAATATTTTTCAGTTTTAAATGTTTGACTAAATAATTAAATAAATAAATAAACGCACAAAGGTGGTGGCTGTTGATTGATTATTAGTATTTTCTAAAGGGAGTGTCGTGGCTGTGTGAGAAAATCCAATCTAATAAAAGTCGTAATAATATTTTTTAGGAAAAAGTGGAATCTAAACATGTGGCAAGCGAGGCCTATCAAAATCTAATAATTTATTGATGGAAGATAGTTTTATTCACCATCGATATTCAATATTCAACAACTAGTACCGACCAAAAGTATCTTACATTACTGGTAAACAAAATAAATAAATAAGTAAATAAAATTATAAAATTACCATTTTAAAAATTAGTTATATTTTACCGTAAAAGAAAAGTAACTTACATTAAAATATTTTTCAAATGTTTCTATTATGTGAAATATTCTATATTTATTATCATCCTTTGAAAATAATTAGTTGAATATTCAAATATATTAGATAAATAGAGAGAGAGTGTGAAGAGAAGATAAGATTTTTTTTTATCAATAATCAGTAATAATAAATAATAAAAATAATAATGAGAAATGTATTTTTTTGTTTAAGAATAATGAGAAATGTAGTTGAGTAGCTGTGTTGTGGGTAGGTGTGTATATACATGGTGATGACCCATCACTGCCGCCAAGGAAGGTTTGAAATGAACCAACAAAAGTAGTTGAGTTAGATGATAGTACATATATGGTGTATGGTCGCATATCCTTCACAATACATGTTGCCCATGATGAATAGTTTAGTTTTGTTAAAACTATGAATCAAAAGTAAAGTCTAGTTAAAATAAAGAGTAAAAAAATTGTCCGGTTGAACTTAAAATGTTCTTTTGTTACAATATACCAAAAAAAGATATTTAAATTTTTTATTAGAATTAAATTCAAACATTATTCTAAAATTTAAAATTAAATATTTTTAATTTAAATAATTATTAGGTGTCAACCTAGTTGAAAATCAATAATCTTCATAATATTTATGTATTTGACTTCTTTTTTTTATTAAAAAAAATTAAGTCACTATTTGGTATACTCTTTGCTAAATTCCTATACTTGAAAAAATTAAAAGTATTGGCAGATATTTGTAGCCATTATTTTTATTTGAATGTCGCAACCGCTTTACAATTTATCTATAACTTTTGAATTTGGCTAAGATTAATATTCGGTCAAACATCATACTTATGTTATGTTTGAAATCATATTGGATATTTTACTTTATGTAGGTCCACTAAAATCTAATATCATTTCTCAGTATTTCCTTTTCTTTCATTTTATTTAAATAAATTGTTTTTATATAAATTTAGCTTTCTTTTATTTTATTTTTTTTAGTGCGACGTTTTTTATTTTTCAAATTTGGTGCTGCATTTTTTTTCGTTTTTGTGCAATATTTGTTTTTGTTTAGACTGACATAGTAACTTTGATCGATTATAGATTTCATCAATAACTATGGCGTTGTCAACGTTACAAATTCAGATACATAAATATTTCGGACACTATTAATTTGTTGCCATTTTGTTCTATTTTGGACTATGGCGTTGTCTTTTATCACTATTGTAAATATGTTGTCATTTTGTGTTATGTTGTCATTTTACACTATTAATTTGAGTGTTGTGGGTATGTTTGTTGATTTATCACTTATGTTTTTAGCAATTTTGAATTTGTATTGCATCGATGTATTTTACAATTTGAATAAATAAATATCATTTCTTTTAGTTAAAAAAAAAAAGTAACATCTAAAAGACAACATGACGTGATAATTCATTGTCCAATGTGTAGCCAAACAAACGCTTAATTCTCAAAATACTAATTTATAAAATATTTATGGTTTAATTGTACTTTTAATTCTCTTATTTTACTCAAACCACGAAATAGTATCTCGATGTAAAATCATACTTATTTGTCTCTCTAGTATCACAATTTTTGTCATTTTGGTTTCAACCCATTTTTCTTACCTCAAATGTTGTGATGTGTCCCATTTTAATTGATGTGGCATTCAAATTGATTATATGACAAAATCGAAGTATGTATAATTAAGTCTCCTCTCATCCAAACATGTGTCTAGTCGTTCTAGAGAGTAACCACTAATTTGCATGGAACATTAATGTTTTTGCTTGAGAACACAAATTTTATCACCTATAGATGATGATCGGTTGATGTTGACCCATTAACTTCTCATATTTTATTGCTCCAATGCGAAAAGGGGTACCTGCAAAGACACTATGTTGTCGAAGTAAGGAACGATGATATTAGGGTTTAGCATTTTAAAGTATTGACAGGTGTGTGTTATATGGGGGCAAACCCCCTATTTATAATGGTTTTGTGGCCCGAGTTACTAGGTAACTGAAGTCGTAATCAATATAATGATTGTTTTGAGATTTCCTTGATATGAATGGAAGCTATTACAAATACATATGTTATGACCAGTCTTTAGGTGATGACTAACGACATTCATTGAGACTTAGATAGTCAGTTATCTTTAGTGTTCGGTTATCCCTGTGACATGAATTGGACAATGAGTTGAGCCCAAGATTTATAGGGGACTCGGGTTGGATCTGTTGACCTTGGTTTAAACCTCACTGTTATTAGCATTTTTTTTTTAAAAATTATGTCCCAAAAGAGTTTTCAAACAAATAAACTATGACAAAAGTCACACTCGATGTAAGCATCTCCACCCCATGTATGTATTCGTTTGTCTATTCTTTTCTGGATTAATATATTGAATGATACCTTAAGAATAGGCCTTTTACGAATATTATTGGGTCTCCTCAAACATGATTTCACCATGTTAATTTGTTCATCAGGCACAAAATCTAAGTTAACATCTTTGTTAGGCATTTCCAAACCAAAATATCTTATGTAGTTTTGATAATATTGAATAATTTGTTTGGTCTATACTGATACACAAGTCTGCTAGACTATTTATTATTGTGTAATTAATGGTCTGTTTGAAAAACTTTTCTGAGATTCGATTTTTTTGAGATGTATTCTCTAATGGGCATTTGAGAGTTGAGGTATTCTATAGAGTGACAAGTATGTGATATATTGTGGCCATGTGTTTGCATACGTGTTACTTACATGCTATTTTTCAACGCATGTCATTTTGTTCTCTCTAATTTGATGTCACAGACGCAACAATTGGTTTTTCGTTCACTTAATGATCGTTGGATAAGTGGTGTAATCATGAGTGGTTAGATGATCGTCATTATTGTTGAGTACTTTGTGAACGTATATGTCATTCGATCGTCCGTCATCAATGGTTTGATTTGAAAAAATCTTAAACTTCTTTTTAACTAAAATAAACCTAGGCATCAATTCATTTCTCTTTTTCTACTTTAACTATTGTGATCACCGTTTTCCCTTTGTTTCCATACTCCTAATTTCTGCTCAATCGCAGTTTCTCCGACAAGGTTTCTGCTCCCACTTATTTGCATTTGTCTTATTTTTCTATGTAACATGGATAAGGGTAAAGAAATCATAAAAAATTATTCTAAAACTTTGTTAGTGCTTTTTTTTTTCTTTCTTTTTTGCTTATTTTGTTTGAAGTTAAGGTGCAAACTTGAATTATGCTCATTTGGCTCCTTTCCTATGTAAAGAAATGTCCAAATATTGTAGCCTATATGTCTCACTTATTTAAATGGAAAGGAGCCTAACTAGGATTGTAAGAGAGAGACTATTTTGAAAGAAAAAGCAACCATCAAAAGAGAAAATAGAAGAGTAAACCTTATTCTCGATTTTGTTAAATCAATCTCAGGAAAACATCAATTGCGAATTCGTTAACCATTGGATCAACCTGATTTTTGGATAGAAGTTTCGTAACATACAGATCTTCGTTTTCAACGGTTAGATCAGCGACATGACGTATCGAGAGGGAGAAACATTGCTCCCAAAGTAACATGTTTTTGGGGTGTTTCTCATCTTCTTGTATTTCATTTGTAACCTTTAATGATTTGTTATCTTGACTGTTTGTAGGCACAATTTGTGCATCATTTTGAGACTCTCTTGTACTCTTATTTGGTTATACTGGAGCTATTTCTTCGTTCTTGACGACCCGTGGTTTTTTTACCCTTGCATTGAGGTGTTTTCCACGCTAAAATATCAATGTTCTTTACGCTATTTTATTTTGGTCAATTTGTTGTCATATATATTTATTGTTGTTCCTCACGAGTTCTTGCAAGTTGGGGGAATTTTATATCCGTTACGTATTACTTGCTATTGTGTTTATTCCCATCATAGTGGTATCAGAGCTCTTGGTTAAAGGGCTATTTGACTTGTTTGAAAGATGGAGGCAAATATGAATATAAAAATTGTATGTTTGAATGGTACTGATTACCATTTATGGAAAGGCAAGATAAAATGTTTGTTATTTGTGAAGAAAATGCATCTTTCTACTTTTGGTTCTAAAATGTGGGATGGTAAATCTACGAAAAAAGGGATTTTGAACATCAATAGGTATGTGGTTTTGTAATGCAATATGTAGAAGATAAAGTTTATAATCATATTGCTAATGAGACAAATGCAAAAACTATGTGGGAGAAGATACAAACTTGAGAGTAACTCAAAGTCTTTGAGGTATAAAGTCATATTAGTGGTGAAAGGTTTCCGTCAAAGAAAGGGTGTTGATTTTAATGAGATTTTCTCACTTGTGGTAAAAATGTCATCGATTAGAACTGTGTTGTGTTTGGCAGCTACTCTTGACTTAGAAGTAGAGCAAATTGATGTAAAAACGATTTTCCTTCATGGTGATTTGGAGGATGATATTTACCTGAAGCAACCTAATGGTTTTTTGTTGAAAGCAATGAAGATTATGTGTGTATACTGAGAAAGAGTCTATACGGTTTGAAGCAAGCTCCAAAGCAGTGGTACAAAAAATTTGAGTTTGCTATGTGTGACCAAGAATATATGAAGACTACTTCTCACTAGTGTGTATTTGTTAGAAAATTTTCTAACGATGATTTCATTATTCTGTTATTATATGTTGACGACATACTTATTATTGGGAAAATATTTTCAAGATTGACAGGTTAGAGAACCAGTTGAGAGAGTCTTTTGCCATGAAAGACATGAGAGCAACTAAACAGATTCTTGACATAAGAATCATTCGTGACAGAAAGGAGAAGAAACATTGGATGTCACAAGAACACTATATTGAGAGAGTGTTGCAAAGGTTTCAAATTGAAAACTCTAAGGTTGTAAGTACTCATCTTGCTATTCATTTTAAGTTGAGTTCTAAACAAAGTCCTTCTAGTGAAGATGAGAAAAGAGAACGGGTTCGTTATGCGTCTGTTGTGGATAGTTTGATGTATGCAATAGTATGTACAAAGCCAAATATTGCGCACACTGTTGGTACAATGAGTAGGTTTTTGTCAAATTCAGGTAGAGAGCATTAGAATGTTGTAAAATGGATTTTGATATATCTTCGTAATACTACATGTACGAGACTTTGTTTTGGAGGGGACAAACATATTTTGGCGGGGTTCTTTGACACATATATGGCTGGAAATATTGACTCGAAGAAGTTAACTTCAAGCTACATGATTAAATTTGCAAAGGGAGTTGTGGCTTGACCGTCCAAATTACAGAAATATGTAGCATTGTCTACAACTGAGGCATAGTTCATTGCCATTACCGAAGCATGCAAAGAGTGGATTTGGTTGAAGAAATTGTTGTAGAAGTTTGAGTTTATTTAGGACAAATATGTATTATTTGTCGATAGTCAAAGTGTTATTTATCTTGGTAAGAATTCGACATTTCATAGTAGGTCCAAACACATTGATGTGAGGTATCATTAGATAATTGATGTTTCGGAAGCTAAGCTGTTGGAGTTGGCTAAAGTTCATATTGATTATAATGGTTCTGATATGATGACTAAAGCATTACCAAGAGGGAAGTTTGAAATTTGTTGTGATATCATCGATTTGGCGGCGATTATCTCCACATAATTGTGAGGGGATGATATGTTGGATATTGGGCTCCCTTCCTAGGTGGAGAAAAACTCAAATATTGTAGCTCATGTATCTCACTTATTTAAGTGATAGAGGTCTGATTAGAATTGTAAGAGAGAGACTATTTTGAAAGAAAAAGCAAACACCAAAAGAGAAAATAGAAGAGTAAACCTATTCTCGATTTTATCAAATCAGTCTCAGAAAAACATGCATTTGTTAACCGTTGGATCAAGTTGATTATTAGATAGCAGGTTCGCAACATACAGGTCTTCGTTTTCAATGGTCGGATCGGCAAAATGACATATAGAGAGGAAGAAACAATAGCAGCTTTTTGGGGTGTTTTTCATATGTAAGTTTTAATTCTTTGTTATCTTGACTGGTTGTAAACACAATTTGTTAATCATTTTGAGACTCTCTTATACCCTTATTTGATTATAGTAAAATTATTTCTTTGATCTAGACGATCCGTGATTTTTACCCTTACATTGAAGGATTTTCCACTTTAATACCCTTACATTGAAGAAATTTCCACGTTAAAATATCGATATTTTTCACGCTTTTTTATTTTGGTCAATTTATTGCCATATATAATTGTTGTTGCTCTTCACGATAAGTTAGAGGAATTTTATATCCGTTGCGTATTATTGTTATTGTGTTTCTATGTTTATTCCTATCACAATCATTCATTATAGATCGGGGATTTCTAACCCTCTTCGACCGGTCTTTTAAGGGCTTCAAGTTGATATTTTTTTAGAGTGGTTAATACTCTTGGGAGCCATATTTCTTCTATGCGGTACAAGGTGACCAAAGGTTTCCTTTTTATCAGACCAAGAATCTGGTGCTAATTAAAGGTTGTGATAAGTCGCTTCTTTCTATGTATATATATGTTGTCTTGCTACTTTCTTTAAAATTCTAGGAGGCTCAAAAAGATATTTGGGTGAGTTTCTCACTTTTTATGTTTTATGTTAGTGCTATTGAGTGTTTTTTTTTTTTTTTAACTGTTTTGTTGTTCTCTCTCTATGGAGAAAATGATTTATAAGATGTCAATCTTTATAGAATGCGTCAATGTTGCAATTTCTTATAATTCATTTCAAAAGGATTATTTTTTAAAGAAAAAGAAAAAGTATAGATTGCGTTTGTTTCAGATTTTTTCATGAAAAAATCTATTTTTTTTAAATTAAAAATCATTTTGTAGGGTTTTAAGAGTGTTTGTTTCAGATTTTTTAAAAATTATTTTGTTAAAAAAATCATTTTTTGACTAAAAATGAAAAGGTAAAAATAATAGCTTCTCAAATTCTGAGATAGATGAGAGAGAAAGAAACACGGAAATTAACCCATTAACAATAGAAAATGATGTAATTACTTTTTTGAAAAATCCAAAATTACCCTCCATCAATTTTTTCTGCAATGCATCAGTTTCACGCAATAAATTGTGAGAGTTTTTCTCTTTCCACTAGGTTTTTCATCAAGCTTTTGATCAAGTAATTTTTTTTCTCCTTTTCAATTTTCCACACCGTTTTTGTATTGTTTCTACGCCTTTTATTTGAATCACTTTATTTTTATAGGGTATTATAAAAGTTATGCCCTTTATGGTAATTTTGTAGTTTAAAAAATCATTTTTATAAAATTGTATACAAACAGATTAAAAAATCATTTTAAAAAAATCATTTTTATGATAGTAAACAAACGGAAATAAAAAAAAAATCATTTTTAAACAAATCTTTACGAAATAATCTCTAAATTTTTTAAACTAAAAATCATTTTTATTTAATCTCAAACAAACGCACCCATAAACTCTGAATCGGATTTCCATCTCTCAAAATAGTCACAAATATTCAAATTAAATCTGTCAATGAATTAAAAATAGTGCACGTGATATGAACAACAATTAATGCAAGCTGAAAGCCCAACAAAATGATCCAAAAAAAATTAAAATATTTGTTGGCACAGCAACAAAACGCGGTTTCTGCACATCCATTAGCACAAATCTGATTCGATTTAGAGTCTAATAATGTTGCTATTAAGTTATTTCAATTGTGAATTACATCTTGGAGCACTACAACAAGATAAAGTTAAGCAATTGTGATACTTATATTTGGCTTGATTTATTTAATTGTCAAAACCCAATTATGCAAAAATGAAATTAATGAAGGCGGTGATGGAAAAGTGTCCGCTAGGTGGGGAACATAATGTTTAATAAATATGGCTTTGATAAGTAATTTTTTTAAGAAATGTGCATTGTACATTGTAATATTAGTATTGTGTATATCACTTTCAAATTTTTATACTATACCATAATAGTCAATACTAAACAACTGAACAAAACATACACAAAATACAATTTGTTATTTGATCCTAAACTCCTGATAAATGAACACTACTCACTATGGAGTGTTAGTATTTGTCAATGTAAATAAGTTATTATAGTGCTCTATGTAAACTTGTCAAGTTGTCATACCTTTAGATACAATAGTAAACCAAAATTAACAATGCATCTTATCAAATTTAATCTAATATACATACAGATTACTTACTTAACTCATTCAATTGATCTGCCAGCTGCCTTGGAACTCTATAATATCAAATATAAAATTCCATACAATAATTAACATTATTAATTCATAATTCCACCATACAGTGGCACACGAGTAATTTACAATTGAACCAAGGGCATAATACAATTGATTTAACTATAAAAGAGATGTCACACAAGTTTTAAGCATTGAACCAAAATCTTACACACTTGCTTCCTATTACTTGTTATCTTATTTTTTTTGTAACAAAGTAGTATTCAAGAATCATATATCAAAGTTTTTGTTTTTTCTATTAAAGATCAAATGGGTATAACAGAAGCATGTTCCCGATTCATCTTAGACTTTTTACAAGCATTAAAAAACTCACCACAAAACTCAATGGCACATCATCACAATCATGATCAAAATCATCAAACAACAACATGCAAGCAACAAAACATGCTAAACCTTGATGAAAGGATGGTTAGTGCTCTTGTTACTGTTTTTGGAATGGAAAACAATGGAAAAATCAAGAAAGAAAATGCTAGACAAGTTGTGGAGAAGCTTGGTTTGATATATAGTTCTGATCAGAAGGAAAAGGTTTCAGAAATTGAGGATGATGGTGATGAAGTGGGTGTGGAAGAAGTACTTGGTGAATTGGAAGACATGTCAAAGAGAAGTGAGCTATTGGTTGAAGCATTCAAAATATTTGATGAGGATGGTGATGGATATATAGATGCAATGGAGTTGAAAAGGGTGCTTGATTGTTTGGGTTTGGATAAAGGTTGGGATATGAATACAATTGAAAAGATGGTGAAGGTTGTGGATTTGAACTTTGATGGAAAAGTTGATTTTGGTGAGTTTGAATTGATGATGGGATAGTAGTAGTAGTACTACTACTTTATTCATTCATCGATTTTAGGAGAATATGATAATAATTATTATTCAGCTCTCAATTGTATAATATTAAATTAAATAAAAATGATTTGATTCAGTATAATTCTATGATGAAAAATCAAATATGAAGTTTTTTGCACCATTTGTTTCCATCAATCTTAATTGTAAATTTTCAGACAAATCCCATTTAGTATATGTGTCATGCATGATTTCTACCTTCTAGAACATAATTGAATTTTCTGGTTATAGTTTGTGCCTACATTTTATGAATTCCATCGATCTTTATTTGACATGTATATTCTATATATGCTGCTTATTTATAACATCATAGTATTTTTTGGTAATTTAGCATCATAGGTTTCTGAACAAACGAAAATATGTATAGAAACAATAAGATAAATGCGGTTTTGAGACAAGGAAAAAATCTTAGCAAATTTGGTGAAGCGCTGCCGAATGATTCTTGCCAGGTGTTTGGCACATGAATTCATTGAATGGGTGCAACGGGACCTAAAACAATATTAAATAATAATTAAACTAAGATGAAAAACAGAACATTATATAGTGTTTCTGTTAATAACTCTAATTAACATAAGTGTGACATTATTGAGAGATCTATTGAATAATATGTCAAAGTGAGAGTTCATTTTTCTCACAATGAATTACTATCAGAAAAATGCACAAAGTAATCAAGTTCAAGTCCTTTTTATACAAAATACACCATAAAAACACACTATTTTGATGACCATAATAATTAAAGAGAGACCTACCTTAAGACAATAACTTAATCTACTAATAAAATAGACAATACATGGCATATAAAGTTGGATCTAGTGATGATCAGGTGAAACCTTTATGGCCAGATAGTCACACAGCTCATAGCATTGCTTAAAACTCCATTGTCGACGACATCGTTGTAAGTCATGTCCAAGTTTCCAAACCCAACAAGATTTGAATTGTGTTCACCGCCATATGAGATACCATTTCCCTGCTGGACATTGATGGTTGGCGCGACATGTGACATGCGGCGCATTGTAGTCCAGTTGAGTTGTGGTGGTGTGTTCAATTGACACTGATTCTGAAGAAACTGATTGTTTAATGTTGTGTTAAAAGAGCTCCTAGTGACCATATCCTCGGCTAACTTCACCTATAACATAATAGTATATGGAAATTAATTTCTTCAGTCATTCATATTTATTTTTGTATGTTTAATTATAAAAGCTAGCTCCTCAAACATACATACCTTAGCTCTCAAAGCTTCTACATCTGATTTTAACACTCGGTTATTTGTATCCGCATCATGAAATTGTTGACTAGCATCACTAAACTGCTTGTATAAGGTTGCATTTTCCCGTTTCAGTTTTTCAACCTGCAGAGAAGTCAAATATCAAATGAAGATTAAATGATTACTACTTATGCATCTCACAAAAGATTATGAATCAATTTTAAAAAAAATCGAGAATTTAGTCAACAAATGAATGAATTTAGTCACTGAAATTGCAAGCCTCAAAGAAGTTGCTCTTGAAACTAACTAACTTTCGAAATAACTAGCAAAATACATGTGCATAAATCTGGTTCGCGTGACTTTGGTTATCATACTATTGTAGGCAATATAGAATTGAAATATTCAAAAGTTCGTTATGATGCAAAACATGAATTAGTTACCTGAGACTCGAGTTCAGCCAAATGAGCTTGTTTTCTTTGCCTTGACCTCCTGGCTGAATCCCGATTCGAAACCTTTCTGAAATCATGTCATGATATCATTTTAAAATAAAACTTCATATAAAAAATGTTGTATTTTTATTGTCCTACTCCTACTCTATAATAAGTGCTTTAATTTGACTGACATACCTTCTAAGGCGTTTCATATGAAGTGGATTTGTGCTTTGTTCCCAAGGACCTGTTTCATCATCCTCATCAGACGGCTCAGAAGAACCACTTGTAGTCCCTTTGGTATGATTCTCTCTGCCGTTTGGTTTGTTAGCTGAAACTGAAACTGGGCTTCCAACTGAAAAAGTTTGCAATTCAATCAAAAAATGTCAAACTAAATGAGATATAAATACTCTTGTGCTCCAATACAAACATAGAGGAATATTAATAATAGCATGACATGATGAATGGCATTCATCCATCTCCAGTTATAAGTGCATATTTATTTCACATATATTAAGAAAAATCTATAATAAATTTAATGTGTCTTTTTAATGTGTTGGTTTTTCTAAAATGTCATTTTTATTTAAATGTATTCAACTTTAATTTTTTCATCTTTTAAGATAAATTAATAAAGTACTAGCTTTGTCACTAATTATAAGCGCTCATTAAAAAAAATTATCTTTAAATACAAAGTCTTTTTTTAATTTATTAAATGCATTTATTGTTATTTTCTCAAACATACTCTTTATTAATTCTAATACTTTGTCTTGAAAGATTAAAAGACAAATTAAATATTCATGTACGAACGGCATTTTAAGAACGTTCACACATAAAAATAGACACATTAAATTTATTTTCTACTTAGTAAAAAAAGCAAAATAAGAACGTTCACACATAAAAATAGACACATTAAATTTATTTTCTACTTAGTAAAAAAAGCAAAAGGTGCTTATAAATAAGAAAGGAAGTAGTAGGTAGTAGTATTACAAAGGAATAATTTTTTTAGAAGAGGACTTGTAATTAGAGAGAGAAAGTATACAATAGTACTGCATAATTGCACATATAATTCATTACCAGTGCCATAAATGGATGACTGAGAATCAATAGTGGCAGTGATGGTGGAATGTTTGGAAGTAAGATTTTTGGAGTCTGTTAGTCCACCACAAGTTGAAAATGAAGTCAACACATCCTGCATTTCAATCATCAAAGCATAAGTTGTAATTTCATGCAACATTTTACTCATTTTCTAAAATAAATTCATCTTAAAGGTTATTATTATTATTACTATTATTATTGTTATTAAAAGCTTTCGTAGTCTTTTCAGGGAAAAAAAAAGAGCTTTCGTAGTCAATAACCTCTCTCTCCGTTTCTTCTTTTTTTTCCCCCCTTTACATGCAATACAGCAACTGGGCAAAGGCATCACTTCAAGTTCAACACCCGCAAATTTGAAAACGGGTCCACGCATATAGGGGCAAAAATATTAGGACTTTATATTATATACTATTCATTCTACAGTAGGAACATATAAGTGATTAGAAAGAGACAGGCTTCGAGTGGGAAATACCAGTTCCATAGATAGATAGATATATTCAATCTCTTCACCAAAAAAAGATAAAGTGGTTTGGGAGAGTTTGATTCACTGAAAGATAAGGATTTAATTCCTTTCTTTATCAAAATTAATATCTAATTATTACTTGACTATTTAAAAGAAACTACAATTATAATAAAACAATTTTAATTGTATTTCTTTTTTAATTTTATGCTCTAATTAATATTTTGTGCATATCCCCAAGTTATTATCTACCGTTTTTCATTTATTACAAATATAATATACCAACTTTTGGAAAGAAAAGAAAAAGAAGGACGATATAATCCATGTATTTGAGTCTTACCTCAAAAAAAGAAAATACCCAACCTATAAATTTCAAGTTGAGTTGGATCACGTTTATGAGATCATTTCTACTAATTTTGATAAACCACTCTTGTTCAAATACACACTACTAGTTTAATTTTTTTTACTAAAAATTGTACTTATTCCTGTGGTACTCCATGGGTTGAATTATATTTTTAGAAGCAATGAGTTTAATTATATTGCTTTCTGTTGGTTGACATTATATTATTAGAAGTAGTACCACCAGTATCTTATGAAGTGTACTGGGTAGGTGTTTGGTTTAGTTTTTTCCTAAAAAAAATCGAAATCAGTAAAAGTAGTAGGTTTTAGTTTGGGTAGATTTTCAAACCAAACCAAATAAATGAAAAAAGTTTGTTGGTTTGGTACAGCTCATTTTAATTGGTCCATCATTTTAAGAAATTTATTAAAAAGTATAAAATAAACTCAATTTGTTTGAATTACTGTAGGTTTATCATATTATTAAAATAAGTACATAAATTAGAATGACGAGGTTTATTAAATACTAATGAAAAAATATACATTTTTAAAATACGTTTTTCGTTTCTACTGGTAACTGTAATTGATAAGGACATTGCTAAGATTTATAGATTTTTTCTTCAAACATGACTTTAAGACTCAATTGCTTTTTTACAAACACTCAAATTTATTTATTGTTTAACTAATTTTCATATGAATAAATTTAATCATAATCATTTACCTTAAATTTATTTTCGACAAAAATCAACTTTTTAAAATTAATTAA
>JBBPBP010009777.1:66683153-66702153 GCA_037974735.1 Cicer chorassanicum | reverse complement strand
TTAAATATTTATTGTAAGATGACTTAGCTAAAGATAAAATTATAAATAAACTTGAAATATTTTTATGTTACTTAAAATTATGGAGTAAACAAAATTTTAAAATCAGATTGTCGATTAATATTAAAATATAGGTTCTTATATCTGGCGTTGCCAGATTTTTTAATACCATACATCTTTCGATCAACATTAAGGTTAGATAAATGGAATTCACCAGTAATATATTTGATTGCGAGAAAATATTAAAGAAGATAAATTTGTCCATTTTTTATTTAATAATTTAGTATAAGAGGAGGAGACTATAGAGAACCAAAATTATTTTCACTCAATTTCGACTCCTCCATTATTAAAAAGATTTAGAGACAGGAATTCAATTTAAACTATTTTAAATATATAAACTAAAATATTATAAGGACTATATCCATAAATGTAACGCAGTTCGTCAAAAAAAAAATGTAACACAAATAGATATAAAGGTATTAATTAAATCATATAAATCTTAAATATCATCCCTCTCCTTTTGAGTCACAAAATGAGAGTGATTTCCCCTCCTTCACCTTTTATCCCCCTACTCTTAAACCAAACAGAACACCTAATTAAAAATTAAGACCACACTCCTCTTAATCCTTTGTAACAATGCATAAGCCATTTTAAACATTCAATTCAACACCACCTGAAAAGGTTTGTCACAATTTTTGAGTTTAACAAAAGAAACTAAACAAATGATATTACTAATCAGCATGGAGAAGAAAACAGCGAAGAAGTAATGTGGCACTGGAGTAAAATAACTAGATAGCTCACGCCATTATCTTGGCAGACCTAACATAAAGACTGTCAACGACTTTCCCCACATTGGAAATGGTCTCTAAAGTTGCAGGATATATCGCATCAGTCTTGGGATCGTCAAAAATGATGAGGCATCCAGCACCTTGATCCAATGTCCCAGCAAACTTCTTGTCCAAAATCATCTGAGACATCTTCCGCTCCACGTGGTCAATGGGAAGCTCAATAAGCTCTGCAATATGAGCAATCTCAACTCTTGAGAATGGCTCAATCAATCTACAAAGATTCTGCTCCAGAAGGGTATCGTATAGGGACGAAAGGTGTCTGTGGACAATTGGGTCTTCCTCCAACTGTGCCTTGTAGTCCTGCAAAGCAGTTTCGAACAACTTAAGGGATCGCTTTGAATGAGCGTCGGCAACAGCTTTCATTGCGTCCAAGTCAGGTCCAACATATTGCAATCCTGCCTTCGAAGAAATAATTCCAGCCACGTCATCAGCTTGACTCACCATGATCTTACACAACAACATATATTTCAGGCTGAAAACAGCTTTGGGGTCTTCAAGAGCATTGAAAGACTCGAAGGCTTCAAAGAAATAGCTGTATGCAGTTTTGTAATCTTTCTCCTCGGCATGCAGTATTCCACTCTGCAGATCTATGGCACCTTGTTGAGCAGGAGGGACATAAATAGCATTTGCAGCTGTTCTTGCGGCTGTGAGGGCAGCTTTTGCCTTTGGAAGGTTTCTTAATGAGAAGTGTAGCTTGCTTTCCAGCAAGTCGATGTCTACAAGAAGAAGCTTGTCGTCTAATCTCCTAACCTCTTTGACCAACCCAGAAAGAAGAGTCAAAGCTTCAGAATACTCCTTAGTTTCCATCAAAAGCGCTGCAAGCCTTGCTTCAACTCGTTGCCTCAGAAAAGTACGCTTTTCAGCACGAGTCCATTGCACCATTTCTTTACAGAGTGAAATTTGTAAATCAGATGTTCCTGGTATTTTAGCAACCGAGTCAATTATTCCCCTCACAATTTTTGCAGTTTTTGCCTTAGGAATCAAGGAGAAAAAGGGCCTCAATTGGGTGAGAAGGCTGCGCAGATCCTCTCCCCTGTTCTCTTGCCTGAGAAGGTCGGTAAGGTTTGTGATGGCCTGCTCTTTCATACGCAAAGCTTCTGGTGAAGAAGAAGGATCATCAAGTACGCGATAAAGAATGGAGATCGCATCAGAAGGGTCTTTGGCCTCCAATGCCTGAGCAATTGACTCTGTTGTGGCAGGAAGATAAGATGAAGACATGGCTTCTTCTTGAAGAAAAACTTCTGCAAAAAAACATTAGTAAATGATGAGAAACATTTAAAACTAGCAGCTTCTACATTACAGGCAGCAACTTTATTTGTGCAAATTACTATATTGTATTGTTGCTGCTTTTATCCCATAAAATTGAGTGCTCATAAATTAATCATACAGAGGGATAAAATTTGATGCATATTTTCACTAAAGAGCAAGGGGTGGTCAAATGAATGGGTTTTACACAGTTCTCTCCTCATATGGGTTAGACAGGCAGAATGTGTACGTCACAAACACTAAGGCTTGTATTGTGTTGATCAAAATTTGTCATTTGCTATCGTTATTCAAATTGGTTGGAGTAATTAAATATATAATTTTAGTCATTGTTGTCAATATTGCAAAATGTACAACATTAGTAACCACTGAAAACATGCCCCAAAAGAGCCAAATGCAATATAAAAAAGTTGAGAGGTATTCATTTACCATGCAAATACAGCATAAAACAAAAATATATTTCCTTTCAAACTAAAAACCATCAAACGAAGAAGCCAATATTTTGGAATATTTCATCACTGCTAATCTTTGGAATCTTTTGGAAAGGAATACAGGGTTGAAGTTGGATTAAAAGAATCTCAGAAAATATTTTTGAGTAGTCTGTCTTGAGATTACGAAAAATATTATAATATCAAATTATCAATGCATCTGTTTATTCCCCAAAATATAGTGCAGTCACAAGTTAATTAATTCTCCGGTGTTTTTTCTTGAAGTGTTATTCATGTTACTTACAATAAAGTCACAAACCAATTAGCCCAACATGTCAAAAATGTTAATGTGAATAATTAAAATATGCAAAAGTATCTCACTTTGAAAAGCTCTACTCTACCAATGGAAGCAGAAATTGTTGAATGAATTTAGCCATCTATCATAATCTAAATTTGACTTAAAGTGTGTGTGGAGAATATAATCTATCCAATCACAAAAGCTCATCTCCCCTCAGTTTAATGCTAATAAGATTGAATCTCAATATTTCATGCCCCATCTAAGTCTCCAAACATATCCTCACTCAAACAGAAAACAGCCTAAGAAGAAAATAGTTATAAAAGAAGACCAAGATCAAACATGACCTAATACAACAAATCAAATATAATAAGATAATAAATTGGCATTTCTAGTTCAGTATTAAATACACTGCAAATCTGCAACATTAACTGATATAAACAAGTTTCTTCTGGTATTGAATGAGAATGGAAACGCTATACACATTAGAGACAGTTGCAATTTTTGTTTTTAAGATATGCATTAGGAAGAGAACAATTCCATTTTAAATCCAGTAATTCTATTTTAACTAATGAGAACACAAAACTAGAGATAAGATTCTTGCACCATACCACATAAATTAAACCCTAATACATGAATAGGTAAATAACGGTGTTGATTTGTTCAAGGTAGTTAGCTATGTTGCTCTGAATCGAACCGCTTTATCGTGCAACCGCGGTGCGGAGTGGAGATCTTCTGCGATGCAGGTCTCTGGTGCGGCTGTCGCGGCCGCAAATCGCGCTGGAATCGCATCCTCGCGCGTGGTACAGGACAGAGGAAATAAAATCCGAAAATATAAAATGAAAAAAGGAAAACCTGGATAACTTTGACACTGTTTGTGGTGGGCTTTCTTCCTACGACGACCAACTCCGGCTGAGTTTTGCGGCGAGTTGAGTTCAGTGTAACTACAGCTTGTGTTTGTAATACAAAGGGCAAAGTGGCGGCGGTGAATAATGGAACTGTGTCGTGCTTAGGATTAGAAAGTAAAGATACCAATTTTTGTTCATTTTAGTCTTTAAAATGATAGAACCTTCGAACTCTAAAATAAACTCAAATTAACACTCTATTAAAATATTTTATTTTTGACGTTAGTGGTTATGAAATTAGTTTTCAATTTTTTTTTTCTTTTGAAATATTGACTAAAATAACAATGTTTTATTAGTAAGATTAAAATTGTAATTTACCGAAATTTAGAATTATTTTTTATAATTTGATTTTAAGTATATTCTCAACAAATCAAAGACCATTTTTTTTTTTGACGAAATCGAATAGAAGGTAAATGTTTTTTTTAATCAAAATCAAAGATAAATGTAAAAAGTATTTTAAAACGAACTGTGAATTTGTTCAAATAATAATTCTTGATTTTCTTTTTTATCAAAAAGAATCGATCTCTAAGTTTTCAACTTTATATTTTACAGAGTAGTGATTTTATATATTAAATGTAATTTTCATCGAAAATATTCATCCTTATGTATTAAAGTATAAATTTTTCTAAGGAACAAAAAGTAGTATAAATTTTTCTTTGTATTTCCGGATCAAATATTTGTTTTGATGTAGTATTAGATTTTTTTTCTTTCTAAAATTTTGAAATGGACCAGTTTTTCAATGTATATTGTTATGTGAAAAACACAATTCCTATATAAGATAAAATAGCTAATAAATAAACTATGCATCAGAGCATAACATAAGGAAAGAAAAATAATCGATTAAAAGTTGTTAATATTTTATACTTTTGATTGGGAGACAAACAAAAACATAAATATTCATTTAATTTTTGATCGTGTAATAAAATTTAAATAGAATTAAGGAATATGCAGATTTTACAAGATATTTTTCCTTTGCGATGGATTAAATCTATTAAGTTAAAGAAACACATTTTTTTAGTCAGTTTCGAGATTATAAATTTAAGATAGTCAAATTCTGAGTTAAGTAAATCTACTTCATTTGAACCTTCTTTACTGTCCCATTTCGGCTGCAATGTGCACTTCTTTAAATTAAGTATGTTATTATCATTGAGAGTAAAATTGAACATTTTGGTCATCTCAATTTTACTGATAATCTTGAAGGCGGATATACTGCTAACTCTGGGTAATCGTGGCTTATAGATAAAAAGGAGTTAGTAACCATAAGATTTTCATTTGATGTGCTTGTCATGAATCTATCCCTACTTTGAGGGCAGAGTGAGGCAAATTGTCCGCAAATCATACAGTTGTTCAGTCTTCTTCAATATCTGTACATATTGTGGAGATTGCTCATGATACATATATATGTAGTAAGGGCTCCATTTCAGATCATGTAATAATCATAAACCATGAAGAGAAAGCGCCCATAAAAAAACACCATCTTGCGAAATATAATTCAACAATAGAGATGCTACCCCTTCAAATGGCTGAGTTACTTGAGCATTTGCCTATTCTTAATGAATCTTAAATCCTTAATTGTAATTCATAACCTAAAACCACCGGAAAGAATAAAGACAGAAATCTCATTTCATCCTTGCATATTGCAAGATGAAATGGTAAATATATGACAACCCACATTGATCGTTACAAATATTTTTGTGTGCATGTACACAAAAACTATCAAAATCTACTAAACACACCAAACACGACACTAAGTCACTAACTTTGACACGTTGTCACTGTTGCAAAACAGAAAAAATTGATTATAACTACTTGAGTTAATGTTGTGTTTGAGTGTTTGTGTTGTGTTGGTGCTACATAAACTAGAATAGAGAAGGTCATTCAAGAAATGCATACTGGGCAGGCTGCCTCAAATAAATAAGTGGTTTAGTTGGTAAATTTCTTTGAATTAGTAAAGACGCGTGAATCACTAACATTGAAGCTGTTAATTTAAGAACTCCTTGTCATAATATACACATAAAACAAGCAAGCAATCAAGCAGTGGAAGTCATGACCTGAAGGGCATAAGATTGGGAAAAGAATAGTGATAAATGGTGTTAATCGTAGTTTGGCTTCTGTTCTGTGATAGACAGTTCAGTATACCTAGCAATAACGCACCATGATCTAAGCCTGTGGTGTTTAGGTTGTACTTGAGACTTAGGGTTCTGTGGTTGATGAGTATAAGTATAGATAGAGGGGTTTGGTAATCCTTTTCACTATTCTGCCGAAATGTATCGTGGGGAGCCCTTATCTTTCCTTGTGCCCCACGCTTTCTGTTCCTTGGCCTAAAAGGCTTACTTGTTAACATATCGGATTGGACCATAAGTTAACCGATAGTCCAACATCTCGACTAGGAACGTAAGACCCAGGAATGTTCAAGACCCACGGATAAGGATAGCGGGCCGAGAAGTATGAAAGCATATGAAGGTCCAGCTTCCAATAACACTGGTGTAAACACCTGGCTGACTATTTTCAATAGAAAGCAAGCACTTAAGACCAATATGATAATAACCCAAGAGATAACGAACCCTCAGCAAGCCAACCATACTGGAATACCAACTAGACCCTTTCCTCTATTTACGCATCCTATCATTGCGCACACAGCCACACAGCACTTAATCAATGGAACGCTCATGTGACCAATGATAAAAGGAAAAAGAAGAAGCTAGTGACTGATTATGAAACTGCCATACTAAGCAAACAACCATGCAGTTAAAAATTTACAATGAACACAACCCATGTCTTAGCCAAAACATGAACTGTAAACAATTGAACTCCTTTCACATTATTTGAACGCATATAATACAGTATAAGTGCTTATCATATAGTTATTGTAAAAAGATAAAATAATGTCAACATGTTTTTATGTAGATTGTAAATTATTTTCATAAGTTAATCGTGAGAGCTTATTTTCATAAGCTGAAAACAGCTTATGGGTACATGTCATAAACTGTTTGGGTGAGCTCTCGCAAACAGTGTGATAACCTATATGTCCTTAAGTAGATCAGCTCAAATAAGCCAATCAAAACAGGCCTATTTATATTCATTTAAAACCTATAAAACGACCACAGAATAAACAAAGATACATGCTCTCAAATTGCAAGTGTTCAGAAAAACACTTTCCCCCTTAACTAAACTAGCTTACAGTTGTATAAATCAGATCCTAACTGAACTAATCCAAACACAAATAAAGAGATTTTCATTCAAAAAAAGTAAATAAAGGAATATTTATAGTTTGTAGAAGCTTCCTCAAGAATGACAGCCAATAAAACCATTAATTCAGAAATTGATCTGTTCCAGTTCTCCCAATCTCAATTGCATATATAATAATGAATATCTAAATGGATACTTAAAATTTTGAATCAGAAAAATACACAATCTATAACTTAGAATTTTATTATTATTATTGTTATTATGGTATGGTAATGGTAAAGTGAAAGAGAATATCAAAAATCAGAACAGCGGCCGTTGCGTTCCCAATCGCCGTACCTTGTGGGCTCAGGGCCTTTGGGGCCACCGACCTCACCTGTTTCTTTGTTCACATCACTGTCATCGTCTTCTTCTACTTCTTCTTCCTGTTGGTTTTGTTTATTCTCATCGTGGAGAGATTCTTGCTTTGGTGATTGTATTTGTTCCCTAACAGTGTTTTCGTTGTGGGGTTGAGTTGAGGTGGAGAAGAGGCGCGTGGCTGAGTTGGAAAGAGAACGAGTGACGTGGTCGGATCCGGTGCGGAGGAGAGTAGGGTTGGATGCGGTGGAGAGCAAGCGAGAGAAAGAGGTTGTCATTGTTTAGTAAATGGGGAGAGAGAGCACAAAACTGGAAAATGGAATAAAATGAAATGAATTTGTGTTAGGTGTAATCGTAAAATACATCTTCATATCGTGTCACGCTATTACAAATCCACGACCACTGCCGTGTTATTAGCCTCACTCTCATTATTATTATTTCAACCGACTTTTTTTTTTCTTAACTATTCCATTTCATTGAAACGGGAATATAGAGTTTGGATGAGTCTACTCAATAATAATTTTATTCATTACTTTATTTCAAGTTTTTTCAAATGATAAGTATTTAATTTAAGTTTATTAATCAATTGAATTTAAATATTTAATTTTATTTAATAGTATTAATAATTTTTTATAGATTTAAATATATTTTTTGTTTTTCTTTTTCGTTTTGATTTTAGTCTCTTTAATTTTTTATTTATTTATACTCTTGCAGAATCTAACAAATTTTTTTTTTAAAAAGAATCTTTTATGAATCTTTTTTAGTAAAAAAAAGTGGTGACATGGCTAATTTTGGATGAAGTGACACATGGTGACCGTGTAATTGTTCTTGTATTTAATATTTAAAATTAAAATTCATTTTACTAACTCGTTTAATTATTTAATGAAAAACTTAAAACTAATTAATTAATTAATTAATCAATTAAATAATAAAAATTCAACAACCTTCATTTTCAACCCTAATTTCTTCATCTTCAAATCACAAACTCTGATACCTAAATTCAAACTCTAAAAATTCTAATATTTCATTTTTCTTACACCACAACTTAATGATTCCTTTCTTGGAATTAAATGGAGGGTGTTGTTTCACCTCAATCTGAACAAGGATTGTTAATGCCACAACAACTCAATCAAACTCATGAAACTTAAATTTTTAGTAATGTTCTGCTGAAAGGATTAAATATCAAACTTATACCAAAAAACACACAAAACAATATCAACAGTAATTAAGAAAATGTATAAATACAATAAATTAATGTTACCAAGAAACTAAGTATGGATGTTCAAAAGAATTTATAAATGTATTTCATGTTCTGAAATATTCTCTAGCAATTAAACAAGTCTTTCATAGAATATCATCAACCATACAATAACAAGACTAATGATATAACTCATTTAAGTATTAAATCATTTGTATTCAGTTGGTTTGCTCAATAAGAATCTTTATTGTGCCATTTACAATCCTTGTTTAGATTGAGGTGAAACAACAAGTTATGGTATAAAAAAATAAGAGATTGAATTTTTAGGGTTTGGATCCAGATATCAAAATTTGTTATTTAAAGATGAAGAAATTAAGGTTGAAGATGAATGTTGTTGAGTTTTTATTAAAAAATTTGGGATTGAAGATGAAGATTGTTGGATTTTTATTATTTAATTGGTTTATTAATTAATTAATTAGTTTTAAGTTTATAATTAAATAATTAAATGAGTTAATAAAATGAATTTTAATTTTAAATATTAAATATTGTCTAGTCAACAACAATTACACAGTCACCATGTGCCACTTCATCCAAATTAGTCCTGTCACCATTTTTTTTACAAAAAAGATTCATAAAATGACTTTTTTAAAACTTGTTAGAATTTGCAAGGGTATAAGTCAAACAAAAAAAATTACATGGACTAAAATCAAAACGAAGTATATTTGCAAAGACCAAAAACATGTAACACATATGAACCCTAAATCATAAAAGAATTTGACTTTTCAAAAGTAAAAAATTGATAAAGTGAGAAGATAGTTGATATTATAATTACTAGTGATTGGTCATGCATATTACATAATATCAACCATTAATTTAATCATCGATTGTTTATATTAGTTATTTCGTTATTTAAAGTGAATTGTTCAATTTAGAAGAGGCAAATTTATTAGAAAAAATGTCACCCTTTTTATTTCTTTATTGGTATTGCACTAGTTATAACCATTATCATCATGTTGTCGTCGACACTTGATCGATCGGTGTTTACTCTCATCCCGCGATGGTCTCCTTCTTTGACTTCATCCATTTTTTCACACTACAAATCTTTTTCTTTCTTGTATGAGATAGAAAATAAAAAATAAAAAATAAAAATTATTAGAAGAAAATTGAGTCCCCCAAAATCATATCGTTACAATTAGGTTTGACCCTGAGTATTTAGTAACACTTGAGTACCAACCATTGTATTATGACCTTATCAATAAAGACTGGATGATGGATCTTTACTAATACTTCACCATTGTAGTTTGTATACTTTTTTAATGTCCAATCATTTTGCTTCATGTTGACAGAATTAGTAGTGTTTAGAATTGCAATAGTATCCATGATTGGAAAACAGTGGTTCTTCATCCACACTCATTGTTTATTTAAAATGTGTAAAAAAATATTGGTACTATCATATTAGAGCTTCAGTAAATTCATTAATTCCATTTTTAACTATTAGGTTCGACATTTTTTACTATTGAATTGTGGGATTCAGTAAAAAAACTGAAAATCCTAGGAGTTGGAAGAGCATCTCTGCCTTAGAAAATCGATCGATCAAGATTTGGGACCGTTTATTACTTGATCAGATTTGGCACATTTTGTACTCTTATAAGATCATAAAGCACTCTAATTTTATATTAGCGTGCTTAGGTGATATCGAATGCTGAGAGATTTTTATATAGTTTACTATTTCTGTTGTTGCTATTGTACTATTTTTGTTATACAAAAGAGCTAAATTTTGATATAAGGTGGATGTGAGAATTTTTACTTTTTGTGATTTCATTAATATTGTAAAATATGATTGTTTTGGATCCCTCTTATTGATTGAATGAAACCTCCTAAATCATGGGATCTTATCTTAAGTTGGTCACTTTAGAAAAATTGTACTAAAAAAGAATATAGATTTTCGTTGCAATTGTTCTATTAACATGTTTGGTTCACTTATATTCTTCCTTTCAAATTGTTTCATTTTTATTAGATATGGTTTGAAGTTCTATTTATAGGAACACTCAAGCTGTATTTAAAGGAGATATATCCCTTATATCTTGTATAGGAGAACCTAATAAATATTATCTCTTTAATTATGGTAAGGTTTTGTTTGTTTTACTTTAGTTAAGATATCTTAATAATATACACCTCAAGCCTTGTTTTAGGTCACATTTGTATATGTGTTACACTCTCACATCATCAATGCCACATCACACTATTTAATTATATAGTTTTTGCCATTTTAAAACTAATTTGTAAATCAAATTTTTAAAACTGTTTTTGAGAAAAAAGCAAAATAAAAATTGTTTGGTAATCCTGTTTTTCAATACTCTTTTAAAGATGAAAAAAAGTTGTTTGGTATTTTTGTTTTCATAATATGTTTTAAAATAAAAAATTAGAAAATTCATTTGATACATATATATATACTTTGAAAATAAGAGTAATTGCAATGTTTAAGCATAATGTTAATTAATTAATTAATTGATTGATACTATTACTATTACTTTATGCATTTAAATAATGATGGAAACTTTCTAAAAAATAATAAAGAAGATATTGATCTAATTTAGCATGAAAGAACAAACATATCTAATATAACAATCAAATTGTCATTAAGTCTTATAGATAAAAATAAAATAAAAAAACAATCAAATGTGATAAGAAATATTGTCAAAGACACTCACTACGGTTCCTCCAGTTGGAAGTGTGGCACACCTTTGTTGGAAAATGGTTGGAATGGCATGATGCTGATTGCTTGCTGCTAACGTGGGAATGGAAAGGAAAATTTACGACAAAGTTGATAAATATATATATAAATAACAATATATATATATATATATATATATATATATATATATATATATATATATATATATATATATATAATATTACTTAATTTTGAAAAACCTATTAAAAGGTATAAGAATGAAAATTTAAATAACATTAACATCTCAACCATAATTATAAGAGTTTTGTGGAAGTACATTTACGATGGAAAATTATTTTACACAATAATTTAACAATCATTCATTCTACTCTCACACAAGTGTATTATAAAACTATTTTTAAAAAATAATTATAAAAAATTTGGTTCTAATTGATTGTCAATGTAAAATTAATTACACCAATAATATGTGACGTATTTACTCTAATTACAATAGTGATCATCATTATCATTGCTTAATAAAAATTGTTTACAAAATTACACATTAATATAAATATTAGTTTTTTTAATTATCTCATGCATAACAAAGAGATGTCAAATTTTATGTTGCTATAATAATAGTATAATTTTTTGCTCAATTTAAATTATGAAGATGACAACGTTGTAAATGCCATGAGGTCTTTGACAACATGTAGAACATAAACCACACTAGGTTTAAAATTTAGTTTTTCTAAATCTAAAAAAATAAAATTAAAACACTCACACACATTAGGTTCAAAACTTAATTTGTCTAAATCTCAAAAAAGAAAAATTAATGTAAATTTACACATATTTGTTAGACAACATCTATTTCATATAATTACATATTCATGGGCATGCACCTTTGATTGTATTTTTAAACAATCAAAGGTGCATGCCCATGAATATGTTTAATTTTAATAATTATATTTAACCAATTTCACTCACTTTTTTAAATAAAAAATGCATAAAAACTTATTGTTCGTGAATAACAATATGCCTTAGTACAATAATTAAAAAAAAAAAAAAAGTGAACATACATAAAGACACATATTTAGAGGAGATTGAAACGCATGCACGCGCGTTCTTAATGATTGAAACAAAAACTCCAAGTTGAATTATTACTTAAAAGTTAAAGCACATTATATTAGATTATTACAAAGTCAGACAAAATCCCTGTTATCGTCATTTGGGTCCATCTTTCCCTTAGTGAGAACAAAGTCAAGGTTATAAAGCAAAGGAACCATAGTGAGAGAACAGAGGAAAACCAAAACAGGACCAAATATCCACAACAACAAAGGAAGTGCTGAATAGAAGAGTCTATTTCCAACGGTGTTTAAAATGAAGCCTCTTTCTAATATCTCACTAACATATAATGGTGTCACCAAAGACATATTGGAATCCTGCGGGATGTTGATTAAGATGTTTACTTGATTTATGAACCTTATGGATAGAGAGTGGCAAAAGAATGAGAATAAGAAGATAGTTAAAAGTGTGACATATTTAAGTGCTTCCATAAATTCTCCATGTGCTCCATAAATTGTGTCATTTAGTGGCTTTTTTATACTGTAGGTGCTGCTTATTATTGCTGCTAAACCTGAACACAGGAGAATAGAGGTTGTGGCCATTAGGGTCGCACCCATTACTGTGTTCCTTAGTGTTTGAACAGCTAGGATGTTTTTCTTTTCATTGTCCTGCAAAAATAACAATTATAATCAAATTATTACATTATAATTAATACATTATTATTATTGTTGTTGTTGTTTACTAATGTCTGTTTTTTTATTTTTTGGAGAATGAGTTGTAACGAAGTGTCTGATTGGTCGTCATTTTTTTTATTTAACTAATTAGATGAGTTTTTATAAGTTTTATTTAATTTTAAACTAATTTTTTATGCGTCAATCTATTAATTTGTTTAGTCATCAACAATTCATTGATGAATCAAAGGTAAGTCAATTAAAGCTCTTGCTCTAAACTTAAAAACAAAAACTTACTTGTTATAAATTTTTCTTGTGTTTTGTTAGTCACGGAACATTACCAAATGTAATTTTTTAAGCAGTTCAATTAAAAATTAATATATTTTTTATATTATCAAATTAAATAGTTAATAAGTTAATGATGTATGATTTATGAGTGAATTTGATCATATTTTAAATATAACACAACTAAAATTTAAAGTTTTATATTTTTATTCTATTTTAAAATAATTGATATTTATGAGAATTTTTATGATACTCTACTCTTAATTTTTTAATCAATAAATATTTTACTTTTCTCTACATCACTATCTATATGTTACATATTAAGTAGACTAAATTTTATATGTATTGAGTTTAATCCCCTTAAATTAAATAAATTATTTTCCTAATTTTATTTATTTTAATTAAAATTAAAATTATTATTAACTCAAAAGCTCAGAGTTCATTTCTTTTCTCTCGTGAAATTGCTCCACCACCAAAGAAAATTTCTCTCCTTCGTCGTACTTCCACTGTCGTAAAAAGAACTATCCACTATTTTTTCACCATCACGAGAAGATTCCTCTTGTGCCTCACTCCCAATTCGCTTGTATTTGTGTCGCAGTCGCCTTGATGTTGTCAACCACGCATCGTCATCATCGCACGGTTGTTTTTAGCTTCGTCTTTGATTCTTAATGCAGAATAGAGTAGAGTGCTAGTACCAAAATATATTAATTTCTAATTGTATCGTATAAGTTCTCAATATTTATAAGTTTATACTCTTCTTCTGTTATCTCTTCGGGGCACTGTGTCTCCAATATTCGTCGTCGACTCATTTCGTCGTTAGTTCATTGAAAATCAAAGACGAATCTGGAAGCGACGACACGATGATGACAATGAGTGATCGGCGACACCAAGACGATATCAACGCAAACACGAGAGAATTGAGAGTGAGATAGAGGTGGGATCTTCTCGCAGTAGTGGAAGAACGCTCTAGAGAATTCTTCTTACGACGGCCGAAATATGAGAGCGATTTCTTTTGATGGTGGAGCGAGAGGAGCGAAAATAGTTATGAACGTCTTGATTGGTAATGATTTTAATTTTAATTAAGGTAAAAAAAAATATTTTTTTTATTAAATTTAAATAAATTAATTTATAAAAATAAATATATTAATACAAATAATTTAATCAATTTAATATATAATATATATATATAAATTATTTATTGATTTAAGAATTAAGGGTACGAGTCTACTCCTTTTTTATTTTATTTTAAAAAGTACCATAAAAATTTTCTAAATTTTTTAACTCACTTCGCCAATTCAACTTATTCCATCTGATTGTGTTAATTTTAGGCGAATCGAGAAGGGGCGAGTCGGGAGTGGACATGTTGCCAATCTTCAAAGGAATATAAGGTAGGCCCCTCTGGTCGACCACAACAACATATTTGCAGATACTTGATTTGGAACATTCATGTTCCAGATATGATAGATTATATATGTTTTTGATACATCAGATATCATAGATTTGCAAAAAGTTAAGGGTGATACCAATTTTGCACAAATAGATAGTTTCGTGATATTGCCAAAACTTGTGATCGCGCAAAATGCTTGTGGAGAATATTTATACCCACAAGTTTTGACTTCCTACGATTTTATTTACGAAAAATAACATATTCACCGTTTCTAAATTTATATATGTTCTCCTTTGTGAAAAATACCACAATACCAAGAAATGATAATTTTACATGTTATAAATGATGTGACATACAATTTTATGATATATAACTATTTATATGCATTAATATTCAAATATCATTAATTAAATTAAAAAAAAAATATTAAAGCTGAAAGTTCAATTTTTAGAATATTTTATTTCAATTTTATATGTTAATAATTCTATATTATCGTATCACATGTTAAATTGTTTAAAGTATACAACATCGTCATTTTTTAATTAAAAAATAAACTGTTATATATTAAAATAGGAAGACCGATTTTATGGATTAAGATAAGACAATAAAACTATAATTAAGTCCATCAAATAAGATAAAATAAGCCTTTATACGTTTTATTTTTATATTTAATAATAAAAAAAGTAACTTTTTATAGCAAAATTATAGCTTTTATATGTTAAAATACGTGCTTCCTCGAAAAAAATGTTTTAATATATATCATCATTATTATTACGTGGATTAGCAATTTAGCACGTTCGTTATCTTGGTCTAGCTATAACATTTTGATTGCAAATAAATATTTCTACCTTAAGACATAATGTAGCATTGTATTACATATACTTGTTACTAGATATTAATGGCAACTATTTATCAAACAAAAAAAAGCTAATTATTTTGAAAAATGTTGAGAAAAAGAATATTTCATTATGGTAAAATTGCAACGGCAGGTTGCTGATATCCAACTATATATATATATATATATATATATATATATATATATATATATATATTTGATAAAGGAATATTAAGTTCCTTATTTAGGTCCTCAAATGAGCTATAGTTGGATATAGGCCTCGTTTGTTATGGATCACAACAAAATTCATTCGATAATTTGGAGAGTGTTTCTTTTTAAAAAGTTGAAGTTATTTTGCCTCCTTTTTTTTTTAATAAAACATAATTTTAAATGAAAATCCATCTATCAAAAATAATTTTCATGAAAATTAATTTGAAGTAATTTTAGACAATTGTTAAATTCTTAATTTTTTTTAAACAAAATTGTAACAAACAGAAAAAAAATTAAATTAATTAAGTTAATAGATATTAAAATAAACTATAACATCAAGAACTTCTTAGTGTGTTAAAACTCAAGGGTAGGAATAAAGAAATTGATGTATTAATTTTGTCTAAAGTTTAAACTAAATATATTAATTTTTTTAAATTATTTTTGTTTTTATTTAAGATTATATATATAAAGAATATCAATCGAGAGATGAGTTTTACAAATGAGAAAATGAAAAAGTTAAACCTTCACCGAAGATATATAAATATATGTAGTATATATATTATATAGGTACCTTCATGATGGAAGCAACCCAATTCCTTCTGCCTCTGGCATTGATGGCAATGATAGTTGTATGTGGATGAGTTCGAACATTGTACCACAGCCAAACATGGTAACCAATGCTTAATAGAATTCCTAAGGGAACCAATATTACATCCAAATAACACTTCTTCCATTCCATATCTCTACGTGAGAGAATTATTTAGATACGTGTTTCTATCCTTATCTTAAGGTATAATATTATAATTATGCTTGCACTTGTATTCAATCTCAGTGGAAGTTTGATATTCCAATAATTTTGGTAGTGCCAAGCTTGGTTTATATACACATTATGGAAGAATGAATGTGGACTTGTTCGAATCTCTATTCAGTCTGTATCAAATTAAGTTCAATAGAAAGACATTTACTTTTTTTCACCAAATTACAAATTTTATAAGCTTATAATGTTACACGTGGGGCCACTTTTGTCCATATTCCCTTACATGTTTTTTTATATTTTTATTCTAGCATGCAGATAGAGATAGTTAATTTGCAACTTATCTCTGGCTATTATTTTTTAAGATTATAGAAAAAGAATGATTTGCCGTTAGTGATCACGTGTGGAAAATTTGGCTAATTATTATGGAAAACAAATTAATTTCAACTTTGTCGGATATGATGTAGATTATCATATATAGCTATTTTTTATGCAAATAATTTTAGATTGGGAGAAGTGTGTAAGGTTAGAAAAAACTATACTCAATGAAAATTTAAAGTGAATTTACATATCTACAAATAATTTATCAATTGTTGAATTTTAAATTTAAATTTAAATCTTAATAAGTGCGGATGAAAAATCTAACTATAAGTGTTAACCACACGACGATACTTCTAAAAACAGTTGATTTTACAGTGTTTTATTTGACATCTATAAATGAGATAAATATTTGACATAGTAAGAGACAAACATAATATAGTATGATTTATATATTTTATTTAACTTTGTAAAACTTGTTTTTACTAGTTTTAAGAGGATATTAGGCAAATAGACATTATCTTTTTTTTTTTTTAATTCCTTAACAAATTACTCAGAATATAAGTAGTATAAAATAGTAACTGTGATTCAAATCTGAATGGAATAATGCCTGTGATTGAAACGTGATTGTTAAAATGTTGGCAAGCCATGCACAAATCATCTCACGATAGACCCACTTGTGTGTAGTGGTGAGAATTGGACTCAATTCAATGAATATATATTCATAAAATAGTTAATTACCCATATTTCTATTCACCAGTGGATTTGGATTTAAAGAGAGTAGATTAGTTATTGTTTTTAAAAAAAATAGCATCTCATATAAATTAACATAAAAAATCGAAAATTTTGAATTTAAATTATGCATTTTCAATATATTAAATATCTCTGCAGCCACTAACGTATGTAGTTGTGACAAGTACAATATTATTTTCTTTCGGAATTCAAGTCATTTTCTTACCCAAAAAAATACACACATGAAATTAAGTGGGAAAAAGTGATTAAACAAAAATAAGTTGATTAGTGCGATCCTGACAAGGCGCATTGTATTTGTATAAAAGAGAAGAAAATGAAGGAGATAAGGGAGAGGGGCCCATTGGGCAACAGGCCCAACAACATTTCATGACCATGGGAATGGCAATTAAGTGCGTTCACTCTTCATTCACACTATCATGTCTCATCATCTTATAGGAGTATTCATTCTTTAATTAATTTCACATTGCATTTCAGAGGCGTTTCCTTCACGACTACTTGCTTCTCTTCATCCATTTTCAGATATTATATTGTTTCAATCGATGCTTGTGTCATCTTGTAGATATATTTTTTTTGTTACATTGTCATCTTATAGACATGAAAAGTTATGTTTAATTTTATATCAAAACTTTTTTTCTTCTTCAATTCATTTTTTTTGTCCATTTTCAATTCATCCATTCTTATATTATTTGCCAAAGATTATTTAAATGAGATGACACAGTCTTTTTTTAGCTTAATTAGATATTATGTATGAATTACGAAACGTCTGTCGTCTATTCAGATTTCACAAGATTTAAACTATTAGTCTTTATAATTGTATATTTAAATTATCTGATTTTTAAAAAAAAAAACAATAACCTTTGTCTCAAAATAAAACTATTTCTTCTTTTTTTAACTTCAAATTGATATTTGAATTTTTTTCAAACGTAATTTTTAATGTTTATTTTATCATTCAACTCATTTCACATAAATTTATCTAAACATAATTTTATAATCAACTAGCTTTTATCCAAATCAATTTTGTCCATCGTATAACCACATATCATGTCGCCTTATGGGTTAGAAGTGGGTTTTGATCAGATCCTATTCATGCAATTTTAAATCCCTCAAATAATTTAAACCAATGTGCTTGTAAGTAAATGTGTAGTTGGTTGCTTGGATTATTAGACTAATTTTAATTAGCACTCGTTTTTTTTAACAAAGTAAAAGTCATATCGTTTCATTGAAAATAATAGAGATTTTGGCACCACGTACAAGTTTATTATTTGTAGGGTTTGGTGATAAACAATTAAATTCGTTTAAGAAGGTAACGTTAGGAATCTAAATGTGTGTGAACAAAAGTTTATGTCAAAAATTATTATAAAATAAAATAAGGACCGTGGGTGAAAGAATTAAGAAACCCTTTAACTTTACTACCTTATAAGGTGTTTAGGTTATATATAGTATGCAACATGAAATTCATTACGTGATTCTCCACTTAAAAAAGCAATTTAATTAACCCAATAGAAGAAAACCATCCAAAGTTTTTGGGTTCCCATAGTCTAGGTGGTATATATGAAAGTTTTTTTTTTTTTTTT
>JBBPBP010009777.1:66658071-66676037 GCA_037974735.1 Cicer chorassanicum | reverse complement strand
TTCTAAGAATTTTTTTGTTAGTTAATTTTTTCTCTCTATTTGTAATTTTTGTTTTAAAAAATTGAATTACACTCTCTAGTTACACATATAAATCAAACTCTCAATGTATCTGAATAAAATTTGAATAAAATACGTTGACATTTGCTTATATTTGTAATACGAGACAATATTTTTGCATTTCGTCTTTTTTCTTTTGATTATTTTCTACTATTTACTATTTTATTTGTCTCAAAATAGTTAAATTATTTAATTATTATACAGATATTGAAAACTATATAATAAAAAAACTATTTTTTATAAAATTATCCTTATCAAATATTAATCATTATTAATGTAAAATAGTAAAATATAGTGTCTTAATTAATTTTCAGGGAGTTCTCAAAGCAAGTATTTTTGAATTCAAATTGAACATAGATTCTTTTGTTTTTGAGAAAAAATTCAACAGGGATGATGATTTCAAAGTCTGAATGTGGTGAGAGACTGAGTGGGGTTGACGAGCTGGTCCCTGATTTAATTCCTTACCCACTCCCTCTGTCAAAAACAACCCTCAAACATGGGAACCATTCAATCAAATTGGCAGGAAATGAACTATAACACCACCCTCATGTCCAGGTTCATTCTACTCAATTCTATTTCCCATTTTTTCTTTCCTTTCATTTATTTCCCTTTATTCACACGCTTTCAAGTTGACAAGTGGCTTATTTTAAGATACCAATTTAATCTAAAAAACCGTCCAGGTTCAATGTATTACAATACCAGTAAATACTTTTATTTTTATTCTCCCAAAAAATCCAAGAACCAGAAAAGATTCATCAAACCACTTTTTAACGTATCAAATAAGGAAAAAAAGCGCATCAAATACCATAATAATTATCTAATAAAAATGGATAATGTGTGATTGATTAATTAACATGTTTAGAAATATGTGTTGGCATTTAATAAAATGGGATTGCAAATTGTAATTAGACAGCACAAGAAAAGGGATCAATGAGAGGCACGTGACAGAGAAGTTGGTGGGGGTGAAGCCGTTAAATTCGCGTAGCTTCTCACTCCATAAATACCAACCTTTTCTCATCGCAATACCCCACGCCTTACCCGAGAGAAATAGAAAGAAACAATAGAGAAAAAGAGGGGAATTTCTGCAACCCTAATTTCATTGATAAACCCTAATTGTTCAGCATTCCTCTCTATTCTCCGATCTTCGCCTCAAATTCTTTCTCACTTTTCTCGGGAATATTCAAATGTAAGAACAATCCCCTCTTTATTTTCCTATTTACTTGTTAATTAATTAACTCCCTAATATGATATCTTACACAATCCACAATGTTGACGATTGAAGTTTTTTAGCTCAACTTTTATTTTTATTGTTTTGATAGCTATGTTTTTTTTTTTTTTGTGTGTGTTTTAATGCTATGATAAATGCTGTATTTATTGAAGTTATTTTGAATCGGTTTTAGTTTTTTTATTTTTTTCAATTTATGGCAATTAACTGATACTAGATTTTTTTTTATTCAGAAATTCTACAGCCATGGTTTTCTGGGTTTTTGGTTATGGTTCACTGGTATGGAACCCAGGATTTGATTACGATGAAAAGATTATTGGTTACATTAAAGACTACAGACGTGTCTTTGATTTAGGTAAACTCATTAATTAATTCATATTATTGTAGTTTTTTTTTTGTGTTTGTGTGTGCATACCATTCTTATTTGTGCTGTTTCAATTTTTTTGCAGCATGTATTGATCACAGAGGAACACCTGAAAACCCTGCAAGAACTTGCACTTTGGAGCAGAAAGAAGGGGCCATTTGCGTAAGTGTATATTTTATACTATTTCTGTTGAGTGTGGTTTATATAGTTTTGCCATTTAACAAAGTAGATTTTTGATTGATGAATGGAAGTTGGGTCTTTCAAATTTATGGTGTGCCTTGTGCATAAGTGGTGCTTTATCTTGTTTTGCTGTGCTGATTTTTATATTTGATTTTTCCTTGTTATAAATTTTTGTTCCTTTGTTTTTTATTTCAGTGGGGAGCTGCTTATTGTGTTCGAGGAGGCCCTGAAAAGGAAAAACAGGCTATGCAGGTAAAGCACTACTCTCTCTCTCTCTCTCCTGAGTCCTACCTGGTTTATAAAGTATTTAGAAATAATTAGTTGTTATACTATATGAAATCTGCCAAGTTAATCCATAAACTATATGAAATCCGTCAAATTACTCTCTCTTATATTATTATTTTGTTGTGTAGTATTTGGAGCGGCGGGAATGTGAGTACGATCAAAAGACCCTTGTAAACTTCTACAAGGTTTGTTATGCGCAACCATACAGATTTTTTACTTGCAAGTGGTTGCTATTTTTATATTTAATAAATGTTTCTTACTTTTAATTTGTTATATTTTCTTTAGGAAGGAGAATCATTGCACCCTACACTCACCGGAGTTATTGTGTAAGTTACTACATTTGGCGTTATATTTGTTTGTCTTTAGCTTATTTATATCCACATTCTGTAAATGGTTTGTTCATACCTAATAGGACAAGTTTGCTGATAGAACTTAATTATGTATTTATACAGATTCACATCTACTCCAGACAAAGAAAACAACAAATACTATCTGGGTCCTGCTCTGCTGGAGGACATGGCTATGTATATTATTGTGTTTATATACACTCCCCCTTTTTCTATGTGGAAATGTTTGCCTAACCTTTGGTTTCGCCTTACTTATTCATCCAGGCAAATAGCAACTGCTAATGGCCCTTGTGGAAACAATAGGGACTATCTTTTTCTTCTGGAAAAGGCTATGCATAATATCGGTACTTATCTCTCTAGCATCTACAATCTACATTTAATTTCATATCTGAATTGTGAGATCTGGACAATCCAATCTTGATTCAATGTCGGTCGTTGATGTGCTGACGGCGCAAATGCTTGGATTGCCAATTGCAGACAATCCAAATCCCATTTATTCTATATGTGCTCTGCTCATACATGATCACATTTAAAATTTACAAGCACTTTTTATTTATTAGTGTATGCTTTTTATTTTATGATATGGTGATTAATTGAAAGCTTTGGTGCACAGGCCATGAGGACGACTTAGTGATAGAGCTTGCTAATGAAGTGAGGAAAGTTCTTGAAGTTGTGAATGTAGTGCCAAACGACAAAATATTGGTTGGTCCAACACAACTTCAACACCCGTCGCACCTACCCATTTCAACCCTTCAGTTGCACCCATTGCCAGAACCTATTGCTTTGGATAGTTGAGAAGCTGGAGATTACTAAACACTGATGCTGAGTTCAGCATATAAACTGATTCACTGTGGACCCTGCTAACCCATGAAATCAATTATTTTTTAAATAAACTCATAGTTGAAAACTTCTGCTTGTTTCAGCCATTCTCTTGAGATGTTGCTTAGATTCAGAGAGACAGTGAGTCACAATGTTCTGAATAGGAATGTGCGCGGAAATTTTACACCTGCAGTTAATTAAATACTACTAGAGTATCTTTCTATTTAGCCAATGGCAATCCTACTTAAGCTGAAATTAATTATTATGTTTTGAGCAACACTTTTGTCTATTTGGTGTACACTTTTGTCTATTTGAGCAATTACTTTTGTCTATTTGGTGTACACTTTTGTCTATTTGAGCAATTACTTTGACCGTATGTATGTTTGGGGTGAATTTAACTTGGAACAAACCTTGTTATGCTACAATGGTAGATCATACCAAGATAGATTTTGATTCTTTGCGATTGATACATATTACCAAAGTTGCATAAAATTAAAGTTTTAGGTAATTGTAACAAGTGCCCTGTCCAATGGCAAAAGTCAAAAAAGAAAAGAGGAATATACCATCCATCGCCACACCTATACCTGCCACCCCTCAAAACACATGAAAATACAGTTTTATCATTTTAACAATTTATAATAAGTTTTAAAATTGATAGTTTCGGAAGTTTTAAATTTTCGAAATAAAGATTACATTTCGAAAATTTGGAAAGTTTCGAAAGTTTCTAAATCTGGAAAGTTTCGAAAATTTCCAAATCTGAAAAATTTCGAAAGTTTTCAAATTTGGAAATTTTGGAAATAAGAAATACATTTCGAAAATTTGAAAAGTTTTGAAAATTTTCAAATCTGAAAAATTTCGAAAGTTTTCAAATCTGGAAATTTTCGAAATAAGGATTACATTTCGAAAATTTGGAAAGTTTCGAAATTTTCAAAATATGGAAAGTTCCGAAATTTTCCTATTTCGAAAGTTTTGAATTATTTAAAAGTTTCGAAAATTCTGAAATTTTCTATTTCGAAAGTTTCGAATTGTTCGAAAGTTTCGAAAATTATGGAAATTGTCATTTTGAAACTTTGGAAATTTTCGAATATTTTGAAAAGAGGGTTGACAAAATGATAAGTTAAAAAAGTTGAAAATTTTATAAAGGGCAAAATTGGATTTTCACGTTGATTGAAGGGGTGGCAGGTATAGGTGTGGGGGTACCTGGTACATTCCTCAAAAAGAAAATTTAACTTTTGGAAATTGTACATTTTAACATTTTGAAAAGGAAAACTTAAAAGTTAGGTGACTCTATTGTATCCAACTCTCTTAGATAGTGGTTATGCGTTTTTTTATGTTGAGGTTACAATTTCATATCATAAATTATAATATTTAGTTATTTTTAATTTTAATTACAGTTTTATAACATACTTATAACTATTTTTTAGTGATTTTTTTCTTTTGAGTTTGTTATCTAAGATGTTTTCAATATATTATATTAATTTAAATAAATATAAATATCTTCTTTTAATAAATAAACATAGTTGGACAAAAAATGGTATGATGTGCATATTTTAAAAATTAAAGGACCAATCTAGTAAAAAAAAACTTAAAGAAACTAATCTAATACAATTAAATATCTCTAAGGATCGCAGATTGAATTTTGACGTTTACCTTCCTTAAAAAAATTGTTAGTTTACTTCTATTTTCCATGTTCTTAGAATAACTACTTTGACATAGTGGCTATTAGTTTCAACCATATATCTACATAGGTAGTCTAAACTAATCTGACTCTAATAACCATATTCCCCCTAAAATATAGCTGCATGCTTCAAGGTGGCCTTCCTAACTACGTGATAATTCCTTTGTTAACATCTCTTTTGCTCTGATTTTCAAGGAACAACCACTACCTCGTATTTTAAACGGTTTTCATAAATATTTTCTTCGTGTTCTTTTTAAAATTCGTCTAATACATCGATATGTTTTTGCCCACAAATCTTTTTGAGCTCAACATCGTGACTGCCCACGTTCGACTCATTAGTTGTAAGTTAATCTTCCATCATCCAATATGATCTTATTCTCTTATTAGTTGACATATCAATTAATTGCGGAATCTAATTAGCTTCTAGTACAAAATAACATATTTAATCCGTACCATAATATAAAAGAGACTCCAAACAAGTGTATTGCTCCTATTAAAGATATAACAAGAACAACAACTTTTTATATATATATATATATATATATATATATATATATATATATATATATATATATATATATGCTTTTGTTTTTTAAAAACTAATCAATCTTGGATGATGGAAGACACTAGATTTATTTTTATTTCTTATTTTATATATAAACAAATGTTGGTAATGGTTAGATTATGTTAGTTTTTTATAATCGAATTAGGACCTTCAGGGCCCGTTTGATGGACCGGATAGGATAGGGACATGATAGGATAAGAAGCAGGATAGAGATCGGATAGGATATGAGTAGGATAAAGAGTTATCATGTCTTGTGTTTGATGTGACATGATAACGAACTTGATAACATTAGTTTTATCCTATTCAGTGTTTAAGATGATATGATTTATATTTTGATAAAATGACAAATTTGTTCTTATAATATATTTATTTTTTTTTCTTTTAAAATAACATTCATATAAATAAACAAAAATGCTAAAAAATGTAAATAATTTATGAAGTAATTTTATATACTTGAAAAATTGTGATTTCTCTATCTATCACAATTGAAGAATGACTTAGAGTTTGTTTGATTCAAATCCCAAAAACTCTATTTTAGTATTTTAAAATTTAAAACCTAAATAATTTGTTTGGATTACTTGTTTTTAAAAACTATTTTGTAAAACTATTTTTAATATTATACTTTTTAAAATTAAAAAAACAAAACAGATAAATTGTGTTTTACTTTTTATTTTTCAGTTTTTTTAATTCTCTAGTCAAATACTATTTTAAAAAATTAAAGTTAGCAAACAAATTTTTACTATTTTCTTTTTAAAAACAATTTTTTAAAATTTATTTATAAAATAGTTTTCAAAAACTAAAAAGTAAAACACAATCAAACAAGCCCTTACTATCATAACATTAGAAAATAATTATTATTTTTCATCAATTTTTTTTATATTATTATAGAATAAAATAAATAAGAAAACAATAAAAAAAATCATATATGAAAAAAAGAAATCAATCTAAATTCACCGACTAGAAATTATGAAAAATATGAAAAAATAAAAATAAAAAATGGAATAGTGCCAAAAAATAAAAAATGGAAGAGTGCCACAAGGCGGACTCGAACACGCCTGTTGAGACTGGAGGAAGAGAGAAACGCGCAACAATGATATCCGACTGTTGAGAACGGATTATTTTATCCCAACTCAAATTAAGGATAACAAAATCCGACTGCAACCTGATTATTTAAAAAATTTGATTACATTATCGATTGCTGCATCAAACAAAGGATTGGGGAGGGATAGGATACTTGTATCATATCCTGTCTCTTTATCATGTCCATCAAACGGGCCCTCAACGTCTCTTACTTTACCAACCGAACTATTTAGAAGTACTAGATATATAGAAATTTCTATCACTTTCAATTGAGAAAATTATTTTCACCAGATATATATTACCAACTAATATCAAATATTTAGGTGACTCGATTGTTTGATACTCTTGTCAGACTATGTCTCTTTACATAATTGATCTCACTATTTTGAAAGTCGACACTTTTAATCTTTTTTATATTTTTTAACTAGAAAAAATTATTGAGACATCATTTGTTTTTTATTTAAAAAATTATTATAAGGGACCAAAACTATCAAATTTTAAAATTGAAAGATCGATTTCATGAATTGATAAAAATATAGGAAATGAAACTGCGATTAAACCTAAATAATACTAACTAATAAATTTATTTGAAAAGAACATAAATGTTGAAAATTTAATTTTGAGTTTAATTATCATACATTGTTTTACACTTTTAGTCAATCACAACTATTCATGAGTATAATTTTAGTAGATGTAATTATGGTGAAAATCAAATATCTTCAATAATTTAGTTATTGTGATTGGTTGTGACACGCCTCGTGTCTTTAAAATAATAATAATAATAATAATAATAATAATAATAATAATAATAATAATAATAAATAATTAAAACCAACCCCAACCCCCACTTTCTTTCTTTTTCCATCTCACACTCCCATTCTCCATTTTTTTTTCCTTTTTTCTTTCCTTTTCTTCTTCTTCTTCTTCTCACTTAAAAATCAAGTTAGTCTCCTTAAATCTTAAACCCATATGAAGGGTATACAAGTTCTTGGGGTAAGATTTTTGGGTTTGGGTTTTAGCTCTAAGGAAGGAGAATGATACCCATTTATTGAGAGTTGTTAGTGAGACTCTTTGAGGTAAATCACAACTCTTATGTTAATAAATCTATAGAAAATGTAGTTTTGCTTCAAAATCTTATTTTGTGCTTAGAGTAGATTTAATGAATTTTTATGGTTTCCTAGAGTTAGCTAAACTTTAGAATAATTTTCCTAAAGTCTTAAGAATATTTTTGATACTCAGATTTGTCAGCTGAGGTCCTGCCGGCTACTCTGTGAGTTGTTGGAGAACAAACGTAGCTGATTCTCCGTAGTTGTGAGTTGACGACGGTTATCGTCATTTATTTTTTTACGCTATAATTATTATTTTACTCGTTTTATATGTTAAAATATTTATTTTAAAATTTGGGAAACACAACCTTTGAAATTTTATCTCGACTTTATCATTTATTTATTTTAATGCTCTTTATTATATAATATGTTATTAATTCGATATATGTATGCGTTAAAAGTATTTAAATTGTGAATTGTTATGCGATTGAATATATTTTCCATGAATTACGATGAATTGAAAGATGATTTTAAATACGTGTTTTGGGAAATCGTTGCTATGATTATTAAATCTTTAACGGCGTTAGGTGCACCTAGTTACCTCGTTTGATTAGGGAGAGTTACCCGTTAGATGGAGGCACCCCTATGTGAAATGTTATCCGTAGGAGGAGAGAGCTATCAACGAGATGTAAACTCCCTAATTGATGTGTGATGATGCGTTGCGAGATTGAGAGGAGAGGGCTATCCGTTAGATGGAGCCACCCCTAAGGGAAAGGCCACCCTTAGGAGGAAAGGGCTATCAATGAGATGAAGCCGCCTCTTGGTTCTCAATAATTGGTATTTTTACTTGTTTGATTTTCTATAATAATTTTTAATGTTATTCATTTTGATTTCGCTTCACTATTAATTGGATTTTTAATATTTTTATCTGAACAGTTAAATTATAAATTTAGATGATTTTATTACGTGAATAACATAGTCATCTCAAGGTTATAAAACAGTTATTCGTGCCTTTTTGTGTTTCCCTTCTAGTTGATGGTGATTGTTGTCTCCTCACTAAGTCTTTGTGACTTACTCCTTCATGTTGTTTATTTATTTTTTTCAGATTTACAGGCAGCTGAGTAGCAAGCTGATATTAGGCTCAAGTCTCGGTCGTATTTTGTTTTGGTAGGCCTCTTTGATTGAGGACCATTTTTTGTAAAATCTGTTAAGTCATATGTATTTTGCAGCTATTGGAGTTTAGATAGTCTTTTGAAAAATGTATTAAACTATTAGTTATGCTATTCGAATTTTGGCTGAATCTGAAGTTTAAACAGGAATTTGTAAATTTGGAAATGTTGAAGTTACAGAGGTTACTCTGTTGAAATTTCGTGAAAAATTATATTATATATATGTTTTCTTTTAAATCATTATTCAGAATTATTTATTTGGTAAACTGTTAAGTTAGTTGATAAGCTTGCCAGACTAGAGGTATAGCTTGTGCGCCGGTCACGACGTTTAGTTTCGGGTCGTGACAGGTTGATTTTGTAAAAATTTACATTATCGACGTATATAAATTAAATTCATTAGCATTCTGTTTTTGTATTTATATTTATAATTAACTATTGTAATAAAGTAGTATTTTTTATTTCAAATTTGTTTGATAAGAAGTTTACTTTAATATTGAATAAAAATATTTTCTTTTAAAGGGAGATGCATTTTCAAAAATAAAAAGGTAAATGCACATAAAGTGGAATGATAGTGTATGTATATAATAAAATAGTTTTTTTTATATAGTTTTATCATTTCTAAAAATATAAATAATAATTCACTTAAAAAGTTTATCATCTCTTTACTAATAAAACTAAAACTAACGAATGTTAAGAAATAAAAATGAAAAAAATATTTTGTAAAAATAAACTAATTTCTTTTAGCTATAAAAAAAATAATTTTTTTAGCTAATAAAAAAACACTGATCTTATATAAAAAAATAAACATCTTTTAAAAAAATATACTATTGAGAAAATAAAAACTTACGCAGCAAGTCTATTAATTTTTTCCCTTTGTTTTCGTGTGACACCTTCATTCGATTCAATTAAACCCTGTGTTAGCTAGGTCACCGAATTATATTCACTTTACCCTCTTTCTTCTTCTTCTTCTTCATCTTCAAGTTTTTCTCTCTGTTCCTCTGTGAATCTAATCGGAGTCATGGATCAAAACTTCGATTTCAACGCTCCCCATTCAATGGGAACCACTATCATCGGCGTTACCTACAACGGCGGCGTCGTTCTTGGAGCCGACTCCCGAACCAGCACTGGTATACTCATTCATTTCTTTCACAAGCCCTAATCATAATCAATTTATGTTAAACCATGCTTGTTTTAATAATGTTTACTCTCTCTCGCTTTCAGGAGTATATGTTGCCAATCGTGCATCCGACAAAATCACACAGCTCACAGATAATGTCTACGTTTGTCGCTCTGGATCGGTACTTTTCTCTGTTTCTCGAATACCACTCTTGCTATGCGGTTATGTTTCTTTTTGCTCGTATTACCATTATTAGCTTGAACTTGATTTGCTGTTTATGCTAATTTGGATCTTTACTTCCTGTATTTGATGGAGTTATGCAGTTCATTTCTCACAATTTAGATATTTCATTTTATTGTTTTGCAAAAGGGTTGTAACTATGGTTTTCTAAAGGTGGCAGTTGCTATCTTAAAAAATGGAAGAAAATTGAGTTTTTGGTTGTTTATTCTGTAGTTATTATTTGGATTTAATTCATATACACGGTCTAATGTGTCAATCAATCACAATTGTCCGATCTTTAAAAATGTTTGATTTTAATGATAACTACTTCTAAAATCACACATATATAAATATATATGGTTAGTTGAGATTTGTTGACAGTGTTTCAAAATTATACTTTTATAATTCTTTTTGGTTGTTCTAGCCATAATACTGTGTTCTTTTTGCAGGCTGCAGATTCTCAGGTTGTCTCTGACTATGTGCGCTACTTCCTCCATCAACACACGTAAGTGGCCTTAGTCTATTGTGTATAGTCTAATCGGATATTTTCTTTTGTTATATGATGTTTTAGACTATGATTTTTGCATTATGATCTTCACGTCACTGTTAATTTTCATTTTATGTAGTATTCAGCTCGGACAACCTGCAACAGTCAAGGTTGCTGCAAACCTCGTTCGGCTTCTCGCATATAACAACAAGGTTTGACTTTGTTGCTTTTTCTTGTTAATTAGAGGGGTATAGTTGACTTTTCATCTATAATGCTAGTTGCAATTCTAGATAGTAGATACTACTCGATTAGATTACGCTATGCTTCTCCAAAATCTAGAAATCAAACTTTGCATCAGATTGCAAGAGAATTCCCTTATCTGTTAAAGGCTTTGTCCTGTATCTTTCTATTTCAAGTTAATCTTTATTAATATGATGTTCTTCTGCCGTCCTTACAATTGAGTTGAGGTTTTGCAGCCAATGGGTGCCTTGAAACAGCTATAATAGGAATTGAATTCTAGGTTCTTTTGTCATTTAACTATTTCTCCTTGTTTCATATTCGAAATTGATAAATTTGAAGTGAGCAGAATTCAAGCATGCTGAGGGTTTGAACATTAAAAATTGGTTTTAATTTTTAACATTTCATTGGCTTGAGTTCCATTTGCAAAAGCAATGAGCATTAGGTACACCTGGATTTGATTAAAAAAAATTAATAGGTGATATTATGCCAGCACGATAGATACATCTATTGTTACTACTAATGATATGTATGTGTGTCTATAAGTAATGTAAATTTATTCTCATTGCAGAATTTCTTACAAACTGGGTTAATTGTTGGTGGTTGGGACAAGTATGAAGGTGGTCAGATTTATGGAGTTCCTCTAGGTGGAACAATTGTACAACAACCTTTTGCTATTGGAGGTATTTGACCGTTAAAATATGTTTTATAAATACAATCTCTATTGCGACTTCTTATTCATGTTCAGCTATAGATGTGTGTCCTGTATACATATGTTTCATGTCACTTGCTAAGTGTATTCCTTGATATTATGATCTGACATCTGGATGATCTATTTTTTGTTCCTAAGAATCAGTGATGCAAGGAAAACCTTTTTTTAAAGTTGATCTAGATCTATAGACTTCAGAAACTTGTAGAAATAAAAGATGGAGGATTAAATAAAACCCCAGTAGTTGCTAGTAGGTTGCTCTCTCTATCGGTCTAATGTGGATGAAAAAGTAAAATGGAAACTTTGTCTGAAGTTACTTTGGAATTGTTTTATGATGAGAACCTGATAATTTTTTCCCATATCAGCATGTATCTATTTAAGATCAGAGAGTTATTGGAGTATAAAAAATATTGATAATATGTAATATTGATATGAAAAACGAACATGAGTGGTTCATAGAGAGGCTTTCTTGAAGGCTTTAGTGAAGAAAGCCTTGAGTCCTTGGCATGAGCTCAGAACTTTGGGTTGCTTATATCTAGCCAATTAAAGATAGTAGTACAATTCAAGGGGACCACGACTAATGTGAGGATACAAATGTGTGGCTGACTCAACTTTATACGAAAAGGCTTTAGTTGTTGTGAGGCTTGTAAAATGGCTGGTTCTTCCATTGGGAAGGTTGAATGTGAATCTGTTAAGGCTTTGATGGTTTGCTTGTCACTTTACTAGTCTCGCTGGTCAATTTGGAATAGCCTAGATCACTGATCTGTGCAAATTTTTATACGAATGTAGTCTATATACGTCTTATTCTTTTTAAATTTTCATTGCTAGCCATTAACTTTATCCTTGGGATGCATTATTTTCTTTTATAAAGCTATGGTTTACATGAGTTGTATTTTGCAGGATCTGGCTCCAGTTACTTATATGGATTTTTTGACCAAGCTTGGAAAGAGGGAATGACCAAGGACGAAGCTGAGGTATGTGTCTCGATTCTTGCTAAATGAGGTGTCTGTAAGTGACTTGGTGGGAGTTAGTTATGATCGCTGAGATTTAAGAAGAAATAAGACATGAGTAGGGGCCTGCGATGAAGAGGAGGTATCTGTAGTCATTTAAGTGCGGGTTGGCTATTTTATTATCATATTTATATAAAAGGAAATTCATTTTTCTTTCTTGTGCCAACAAGATTGTAGTGAATGTAAGGTTTTGGGGGCTCTGATCTGGTTTTTGTTGTTACGGTAACATTTTTCTTCAGATATGGACAGGCAAAAAAATTAGAAGCGATTACAAATTCTGAGGATGGTTTTTGGGGGCGGGATTTATATCTCAATCCTTACTTTTAACAGTATTTTTTTATGTATGGCAGGAACTAGTCAAAAAGGCAGTTTCACTTGCTATTGCTCGTGATGGTGCTAGTGGAGGAGTTGTCCGAACAGTCATAGTAAGACATCATGTTCAATGATTTGTGTTTTAAAGGCAACGTTCATACGTTAAATATGCACAATTAATGATGATACCATTTGATGTTGAATCCCTTGCAGATAAACTCAGAGGGAGTGACCAGGAATTTCTACCCCGGAGATCAACTGCCGATATGGCACGACGAACTGGAATCTCATAACTCATTGCTAGACATTCTTGGTGCTCCAGAGCCAATGAACATATGAAGTTGGGATTACAGAGTCCTCAGCTAGATTATATCCCGCGCTGTCAACCCTTTCTGTGAACTATCTTATCGAATTTGTGTAACGATTATATTGTTCCGTTAGATGTTGGTTATGATATATCCTCATGTTGTGTGTACTATGGAATGCTTTATTTCATTGCATGTGCTTCGAATCAACCATTGTTACTTTTTCTTTTACCGTCTTGGCAGCAGTAATAAGTAGTGCAATTTCTTGCTTGAAAAATATCACCTTTTTAATACGAGTCACTGGACATTTTCTCTCATCTCATAGTTATAATGAGAGCAAAAAAGTAATCCAAGTAACTATTCATTATAGCCATATTTGAGATTTCAATTATTAGTGTGGTTGATGAGGAAATGATAAGAAAATAGTTTCATTATATTCCCCAAATATTAAAAAATTGTTTTTTAGAAATTATTTGTTCTCCTGTTTTGACCTGACTTAATAGAAGCCATACGCTAACATATTTATGTCAAAATATAACTCATATTATAAAATCACTTCTACCTCCTGGCAAATTGAATCTTTCTAGATTGCACTTAGTTGAACCAAATAAAGCCTATAGAGGTCTTGTTGTACTCAGTTATTTTTTCAACTTATAAAATTATTTATAAAAGGTTATTAAAATAAACTAAAAATAATTTATAGACATTCATCAACTGTTTCAAAAAGTTTCACAAGTATGTCACTAGATAATCTCTAATCTTTAAAAAATGTTGTATCACAACAAGGTCAGAATGTAAAGATGCAGTTTTTATAGTTTCCCTCAGTGAAAATGAAATTAAAATTAGAAATTTTATATCAAAAACAACAAATTTTAAAATTTAGAAAAATTGAAAACACAAGTTTCTAATACATATTTGAATTAAAAATTTATATATTTAGTTAATCAACAATGGCAGTTGTTACCCTTTCCAAAAAATAAAAAGCAAAGAAAGTCCTGTTTAGATAACGTGTCATACATCTTTACACACAAGCGCACAATTGTAGTTTGATTTAACGTGTGAAATGTGAAGGGAGTGAGTGGAGTTGTGCATAGAGAAGAACGATGAGCGTGGTGGCGAATAGAGTGATTACTCAGAATCCTAATCAGAATCATAACGTGTTTGTGTATGGTAGCCTCCTTGCGGATGAGGTTGTCCGTGCCCTCTTGAATCGCATCCCTCCATCCGCACCTGCTACCCTTCCCGATTTGTTAGTTCTTACTCTCTCACTCTCTTCTTCATTCATTCATTCATAAATCAATCAATCAATTCTTCTTCTTATTTTATTTCACTTCATGCAGCCACAGATTTAAGATCAAAGGTCGCGTTTATCCTGCTATTCTCCCTGTCCAGTCTAAAAAAGTCACTGGCAGAGTAAGTAGTATGATTAACAATTCTTAATTACTATTCCATTGGATTTAAATTATTCAATTAATTAACTCTTTGCTCAGGTTCTTCTTGGCATCTCAGGATTGGAACTCCATATTTTAGATGAATTTGAAGATGTTGAATATATTAGAACTGACGTTCAGGTTTCCTTTTTGGAGGCCAATTTTCAAAACTTGCCAGTTCAAGCTTATGTTTGGAGCAATCCAAATGATCCTGATTTGTATTCCGACTGGGATTTTGAGGTATCTTTCTTATTTTCATCTCCCAATCAAAACCATTAAATCATCTTCAAATATATTATTATTATTGTTATTATTTATTACTTCGTTTTTTTCTTCTTATGTTGGAAACATTACTTCATCATTTGCCTGCAAAATTGCTAATTAGTATTACTTAAGCCTCTGTTCATGGTTGCATTATTAACAACTTTGTTTCGGTAAATCATAAAGGTAAATTTGGTGACTGAGATTGGGTAGTTAGGGGTTCACATATTTTACAGAACAGATGATGTGACTCTTTTTGTCTAAAAACTTTATGTTTAATAATAATAATTGAAGTTACTTGATTGACGAACACCTTATGGCCACTTTTCTTCTGAACACTAAATAAAAAGTGAATGGCTTTGTATTAGTTTGTATTTTGAAGCCTATGAGAAGACAATTTAAATGCTTTGAGTATGTAAATTCTTGATAAAAAATAGTCTGTCCTGTTTTTCAAGTCTCTTGGCTCTTTTTTTTTTGTCTTGCAATATGTGGTTAAGGAGGGAATTAACTTAGTGGATATCATTTGATTATAGTAATGTTAAAACATACTTCCTTTATCTAGTCTGATTTTAAATATAAACAAAAAAGTCAAGTATATTTAATCTAAATTTAAATTAAATATATTTGACTTTTTTCTTATTTGTAAGACCGGAGGGAGTATCATTCAAGAAGGCCTTGTTGCTGATATGATTATTGTTTTTGCATTGCATACTCAATACAAGCTTATTTTTTACATGCCTCCTGCATAGTTTGTGCGAATGTCCTTAATCTTCACATGCTCCTTTAATTTATTAATTTCAAATTCTAGATTCAAATATCTTTCCATGCATTCTTCCCTATTCAACAAGTATGTTATTATTATCTTTCTGTTGTTTTGAACTGGAAGGAATGGAAAAAAGTTCACATGAATGATTTCGTCAAGATGACTGATGGCTTCGTGCAACAGTTGGAATTGCCAGAACCAAAGCCAAGAGTTCAGACTTATGAATCCTTCTACAAGCAAGAAAACGATAAGCCACTTGACCCTTGATGTTTACAACTTGTAAAAACTCTGGCATTATGTTTACTTGAAGTATTGTATGATTTCACCATGAATCATACTATTACTCTTGACAATTATCAGTTTCTCTCCGAATAATTCATCTAATGTTTTTAATAAGCATATTAATGCTTTTTTACAATGACAAGGTGGTGATTTATTTATGATCAAATTCTTTTTGTTTTTTATAAAAAGCAATTGACATCTAAAGCATCACTATAGTTACGTTGGCATGCAAAGACATCACTATAGTTATTGACATCAGACTCCAGCAAATAAACACTTCAGAAATATATTATTTACTATATACTATATATACTATAGTTATTGACATCTGGCTCCAGCAAATAAACACACTAGAAATATATTATTTATAATAAAGGAAAATAAAAGATGGGTGGACATAAACCATCCAAAATGGGAGAAATTCCTCCCTAATAAAATAATGATCAAATTCAGATTATTCCTTAGAGCCTCATTTATGAACCCCTTCTCACTATGCTTTTATTAAAGTTTAGAATACAAGAACAAGAATACAACGTGTTACTCAGAGGGGGACTATATAGGCTTATCTTCTTCATTCCTTATAGTATTTGATTCCATACTTCATCCTCTGTTTCCATCATTGACCCATTCATTCTTCTGTTTATTTATTTATCTATCAAGTAATCTTTATGTGCAGGAAAAGTGAGTTGTCAAAAAATACATTTAATATGTACTAGGTGTTCTTATAATGTTCACAAGAGTGTATTGCGTAAAAAATAGATCATAAATTTCATACAAGTGACCAAATAGTGACAACCTAACTAACTAACATCAGTTTTCTCTATAGGTCTATTGAGTCAAAAGATAATACATAAACATGTTAAATGTGAGTTCTTTGATAATAAAAGTATGAAAGTACGTGATCAAATCGTGAACAAAATTATTAAAACAAAAAATTATGCAACTTTTTTAAATAACTTCAAAATGTAACTTTTTTAAATAACTTCAATTATGATTATATGTATGGTCAAAATTTAATATTTCTACTCTCTCATGTTAAAGTTCATCTCACTTTAAATACAATATACAAATCCAAAATGAACTCGTCTGAACACGTGATGAAAACATTATGAATTAGTACTTGGGATGAAAAATACTTGAGAGAAAGTAGGTAGAAGACTATTTATAATTTCCTAATTCGCAAATAAATGTCAGTGTGGTCCTAAGCCAGAGGAAACAAGTAACAACTAATAACTGATTTCAATTAAGGGACATTGGCTAATATGTAATCCAATGAAAGAGCGGAAAGAAACTGTAATATGAGTAAAGATCCTCTCCATTATTTTTTAAGAGTTTTGCGGTGTATAAAAATACTTAGAGATCCTCTCCATTTTCTTTAAAGAGTTTTGTGGCGTATAAAAAATGAATGGTATCCGAAATTCATGTGTCATTCAGCTAAAGTTTTGATGTGAATGTGGCATTCATTCACTTGTGGGCTGTGGCTACTAATTTTGCAAAACACAAATTTCTAATATTGATGGTATCCAATTCATGTGTCATTCAGCTAGTCTTGCTGTGAATATATGTGACATTTCATTCACCCGTTGGTGAACTAAGGTCTAAGGGGCCGTTTATTCGTTAATTTAGATTTTCATTAACTTATGTCCATGAAAAACTTATTTCAAGAGTCTATGCAAAAATAACATTTTGACAAAGTAAAAAACCCCTAATTTTGCAAGTCTTCTATTTCCTGTTCTGTCGCTTAAGATTTTTTTACCTCAATACTATATTTATTTATGTATTTATAGTAAGTAATTTAGAGAAAAGGGAGACAAAAACAACATTCCTATTAAGCGAGGAAACATTATTGCATCACATTCACATATCTTTTCTAACACAAATCACATTCACATATCTTAAACAAGAGGAAATACTGTAGCTACAAAAGAGATAGTGATTTATTAATTAACTAACATAATGCTTACACAAATAAGACGAACTATTTAACTCCAAAAACAAAGGAAATATTACAAAAAAAAA
>JBBPBP010009777.1:66647379-66657867 GCA_037974735.1 Cicer chorassanicum | reverse complement strand
AAAAAAAAAAAAAAAAAACAGCATAACAACATAGAACACAATAAATTAAAAAGATACAAACAGAGAAGGTGACATTAAATGCATGAAGTGAACATGCAAATGGTAAAGGATGGAAGCCAAATCAACCATTATTAATAAGACCCTTGTGTAGCCTCTTGTGCTCTACCCTGAGCATAATTTCCATATTCCTTAGCCCTTTCCTTCACATCTCTAGCCTTATCAGTAATCATCCCTTTAGCATAATCAAGAGTATCAGAACCAGCAGGACGATTACCAGAGACATAGTTATATATCCATGACAATGCAGCTATAGCAGCCACACCACAACCACCAGAGAACAAAAATCCACCAGCAATGAGAGATAGGATTATAGTAGCTGGAACTAAAATAGGACTGAAGAGAACAAGAAGAGGGGTTGCAATGATTAAACCTATGACAGTTCCAACAAGGATTAGTCCAGACAAGAACAAAAGTGAGACACCAATGGTAGCAGCTGTCAAGAATTTGACAGTTTGGCGTGAAGGTTGGTTGATGTTGGGGTCATAGGATCCTCCATATGTGTAGGATCCTGTTGTTCTTGGTTGATCAACCATGGTGGTAAGACAAATTCAAATTCAGATATAAAAAAAGTTTGAATATTTTTGATTGTTTTGTGTTGAGTTGTGTGTGAGAGAAGAGTTAGTATATATCATTATTATAAGGGGAACCGGTGGCAGATTACTTGGCAAAAGATGAAGATTCATTGCATGTCGTGTCGACATTGCATGAAACTCAGTAGCATAAGAACCAACACCTGTCCCCTTATATGACTAGTGTCTCTGCAAACACTACTCAAAAAGCATCACACGATTACTGAGTTGCATTTATGCTGCTAAAAGCTTCGTTTAATAGTAAATTATGATTATCATGTTAAAATTATCTGAGGAAAACAAATAATTGGATTAAGTGTTTAATGAGTTATAGTTAGGATGAATTGTTTGGTTAAACATAAATTCGAATTCTAAATATAATAATTTTAAATCAAATTTTATTTATCTTATAACTGAAATCCAAATTATCATAATTTTATTTCCTATTTCCTATTCCCTATTCACTTCAATGTGTGTGATGTATACTACGTATCCTAGAAAAATGTGATCAAGATAATAACAATGTCTAAAGATTTTATATTTTTTTACTCAACCTTGTTACTTATTTATTTGACTCTTGTAACTTTAAACATTTGCTAAAAAACTAATAAATTATTTGAAATTGTATAAATTCGTAAAAGCATTTCAAATTCTATGAATTGATTTAATATCCATGCTACGAAATTTTCACATTCAAAATATTTTAAAATCTAAACTGCAAAATCCTGAGTGTGAGTCTTTTTCAAAAATTAATGTAGATATTGCAGAGGCCAAACCTAACATTTAAAGTGAGGGGCCAAATTTGTGATGCCATTGTATTGATTATTGAGTTTAATTTCATTTGTCCAAATTTTGGAGTAAATTTTCTTAGGAGACAAGCAATTAGTGCGACCCATGAATTTGTCAGGGAAGCATTACACATAGCTAGTTACTATCATTCTTTTCTTACCAACTCCTCCTTGTATTGATGCTATTATTATTATTATTATCAACATTAAATCTGCCTAAAGAAAAATACAAAATTGAGGCCTATAGTATAACGTCGTCATAACTCATACTTTATGGTCATAACTCATACTTTATGGTAATCAAAAGCTTTTAAACCGCTAGCGAAAGGGGATGCAAAAGAAATTATTTATAACATTTTTCACTTTCTATTTTAACATTGTTTTCTTATTAGGTATAAGTTATCTCTTTAGTCCAATTTGTGCTCAAAATTTCTGTGTGCAAAAGCATAAAATAAGTCAATTTCTCTTCTCTTTGGTTCATGTTATTACATTTGTTTAAAACTATTAACTAACTAATTTGTAGCTCTAGTTGTTGTTCTCCTAAAGATGCTCCCACTATATACACAATGTCTCTCTAAAACTACCTGAAACAAGTACTAAACTGAGGTTGCAGCAGATTAGGTATCATTTCACTATGAGAAATGATACTTAAACACATTTTTGAACACAAATACAAACATAAATACTGAAGGGGCAATATAGTCATTTTGTTAGTTATTTTCATAAATCTTCTTCTTCGATTTTAACGCCATAACTACATTTAAATCTTTTATCTTATTTATTTTTTATGATTGACTGTGATTGTAAAATATTTTACACCACATCATAACTATTTATGACTATTATCATATAAATCAAATATAGAATATTAGATTATTGTTAATATAAAAATTCTTTAAATTTATAGTATATATAAATTATTTTTTTATTTTATTTTGCTCATTTATCTTTATAATAATGCATATATTCATATGGCAGTTGGGTTGCAAGTAAATTTTTTATCCCTAACTTAATTATAAATAATGATTTGATATATTTTTTTATTTAATTTTTTGCATTTTAAAATGCTAATGTCATTATCTTTTTATACATAATTTGTTAAACATTTATAAAAAATTCCTCCTCTCCGTTAAATTCTCAAATTAAAAAACTTAAATCTTCAAAATGTATTCTTTTCAATAAAAAAATATGATTGTGTTCCCTCTCTAATTGGATTCTTGTCTTTTCAATTCAATTACTCAAAATAATAGATCTTAATTTATATTTAATGTTTTAAATTTCAAGCAAAATGTATATATTGTCCTATGGAAGATGATAGGTAGAGTTTGTAAGAATAGAGATGCACCTAAGAGAGAGAGAGAGGGGGGGGGATGAATTAGGTGTTTTAGAAAGTTTCTTGTTTTCAGCGATTTGGTGATCGATTTTTTTGCTTTATGACAGTATATGACAATAAGTAAATGGCAGAAATTTAATTGACACAACAATATTACACTAGTTCCCCTTATGACCAAGGGTACATCTAGTCCTCTTGCGCACTACAAGAGATTTTTCCACTACTGTCAGAAAATGTACAAATCCCACCATAGGATATCTGCTACAAACTTCTAAGATAACACACTACTATCTTAGATCAGATCACTTGAAGAAAGTACTACTTTCTTTTGCAAATAATATAATCACTTTAGTGATTTTCAACAAAATGTTTTTTAACTTGGAATAAGAATCTAATAGTTGTACAATGATATCAATCTAATATTATTTTGAGAGTACTTTGAGAACCTTTTTCAATGATATGAAAATGTATTACAAGTACTTGAAATATGAAAAATAACTTTGAGAAGATTTCAGAAAATTGTTCAAAGTTGTTCAAAATTTGGTAGTAGGATTATGTGTTAGTTAATATGAAACTATGGGGTATTTGTACTTCATATATAGATATCACTTCAGATCAGTGGCCATTGTTCCTAGAGGTTTGATGAACAAATGCAATGATCTATAATCATTTCAGATTTGAAAAATTGCATTGCTTCCAGTTGTATTCGAATACAGTATGTATGTAGTCGAATACACCTTTTATAACGTTCAGATTTATTCAAAATTTTCATCTTGTATTTGAATACAAAGTCCATGCAGTCGAATACAATTAGGTGAATTTTGCAACTGACTCGTTGTTTGTATTCGACTACATCAGGTTGTAGTCGAATACAGATATGCAGTCTTAGCTAATGACTTAACACTTGTATTCGGTTACAGCATCTTGTAGTCGAATACAGATGTTCAATTTTTGCTATTGACTTAGCATCTGTATTCGAATACGACATTATTTTTTGTCGAAAACTATATTTTTAAACATTGTTAATGTAATTTTGACATGTAAAAATCCTTTTTATGCATATGCAAAGATGAATGGTTCTCATGTACTTGAAATATAGGAATATTTGATTGTATGATGTACCTTTACATTTATTAAACATCTAATATGTTTGATTATAGTTGACTCTTTAATATTTGGACTTCTTTTTGAGTTTTGTTACTTTGATCACAATTCTTGGTCTTTGTCTTCATTAAAAACATGTGTTTTACAGAGTTGACGTTGATAAATTAATAAAACATATTAATCAAAAAGCATTTTGGAGATAAGGTAATTACAACACATTTGATAATAAGAAATTACATCAGATTTAAACCGAGTTTATCTTTTGTGACATGTCATTTTTATTAATGATAAAAAATTACAACTCTTTTGATGATAATGTAATTGCATAAAAAATACATTTATAATTTTTTTTGTTTTAATTTAATTGATAAAATATAAAAATATTAGAAATACATCTAACATCTAGCTCTAAAACGGCCTAAATGAAGTGACAATATTTAAGTGTGTAGTTAAACGTTGACACTCCTTTTAAATTGAAAAAAAAAAACTAAATAGAGCATAGGAAAGGTTAAGATAAAAAAAATTCATGAATGTCGACGGTTGGACGGTTTAAACCGAAACTCGCAGTTGTGTGAATTAATTATTATGAAATTTACTATTTTTTTTTTTTTAAATTAAAAAAAGATTCCATGAATAAAAAATAAAAATGAAAAGCAGACGAGCCGAACGGTTGAACCGGAAATGGCAGCGGTGTTATTTTATAGGAAAGCAAGGTGGAAGTTGATGCGTAAATGATAAGGAAGAACACTTGGCTCGTTTTGAATCCATTCCAATTTTCAGTTCTCAGGAATGGGCGTTCTTGCATTTACTCCGTTTCTGATCTCTCTCCCTCCAATTTCCCACACTCGTAGCCTTCATAGCATTGGCATTACGATGATCAAGTGTGTGAAGGCGGATGCAGATGCTTCTTCATCCTCATCATCTATAATGTGCGAATCTTGCATTGGAAAAGGATGGTTACTCTGTGACTTCTGCCAAGGCCAAAAGACTAATGTCAAATCCCAAAATAACCGTATCTACCGTCGATGCCCCTCCTGCAAAGCCGTACATTTTTTTATTTTAAATACCTAACTTCTTCTTCTTCTATCAATTATTCTCCCTCTTTTTTACTTTTTTTTTTTTTTATGCAGGTTGGATGTGTCCTCTGTTCGAGATGCAAGGTCTTCAAATGTGTCACTTTTCCCGATTTCAATGATTCTCATATTACTACTTAAGGTGCTTTCTTATCTCCCACATTCTACTTTCTTTTCTTTTTAACTCTTTCTATTCATTGCTAGCTTTAAGATATTCAATGTGCCGTAGTATACAACCCACCGATAAACTTAAACTTAGACAATTTAAGTGCACAATATCCAATTAACCCAATACTTACTCTTAATTACTTGCAGTTACTCAGATTTATATTATAATCATCATTATTATTTTAATATGGAGGGAGCACGTGATATCCTTTGTAATCTGACTGCTGTAACTTCCAAGTATAAATACTTTGGATTTTTCCCAGCTGATTACATATGGAGCCAAGACTTTGGATCCGAACATAGCTCTTTGACTTCTCTACATTTGTACCTTGTTTCAATGGAATCTATTGCATGTTAAATGCTAACATATTTAATTTGTATATAGTTATTACTGACTCATGAGAAACGGAAACTTCGGTAACCCTCTAAATAATGTGCTTGCACCTAAATTGATGAGCTTGATATATATAGATATAGATATTATAATTATGCCACTGATTAATCAGCCATGTGCTACCATTTGTTAACATAAATCTTCTTGAAATTAATAGAAGATTCCATGTGTTGCATACAGTAGCTTGCGGTTTACGTCTTCACTTGTGATTTACCACAGATTACGAGGGCTGATTTCTCAAGTTTCACTGTTTGCAATATGTGTTTTTACCTGCAGAAATGAATGCTCGCATGTGAGCTGTCAGCTGCATAATTGACAGTAAATTTAAAGGAAAAAATTGAGTGTACACCAAAACGCCTATTTGACCACTTGAGGAAAAAAAATAGAGAGTTAGTGCTGTGATAGGAGGAGAGAAAATTACGTGATAAATTGAGGTTTGCAATTATAAGAGTTGAAATTTAAATTTGTAAATTTAATGTGTCACAGGCATTCATTAAATAATTCGACAATAAATGGTCAAATGATAATGTAATTTTTTGTTCATTCAACAAGAGTTTGACATCTTGAAATTTTAAGGGACCAAGTTTAAATCTCTTTGAAGACTTTTATATAATCACCATTAATGTTACTTTAATTAATGATAACTTTTTTATTCCATTCACAATTAAACTTAAATAAAAATGTCACTATTAAATTTAAGACAATAAGTATATTACAGACTTGAAGACACGTGATTATAATTTATTATTGTTATTGAGTGCACCTACGTCTCTTGCGATTTTGTTTTGATGTGAAGTAAAAAATATAATTGCATCATTAAAACATGTGTAATTGCCTACTGACATAGCAATTTGCAACAACTATTTTAATTTTTAACAGAGCAATTGCCATGTAAGGGATGAGAACCAATCTAAGGGAAGTAATAACATGGTTTCTAAGATGGGACAATTCCTTAGATTGTATCAGTATGGTACTATCCTAGTATCCTGTTTTATCATTTGGACTTTGGAGTTCTTATTTGTCAGCATTCTGAGATGTCCCATATTTAAATTCACACTTGGACGATTATTTCTATCTTTTCTTAGATTAATCAGATCAAGAAAGTTAATAAAAATTAACCCTCTAAGAAATAATCGTCATCTATAAGGAAGCTAAGCAACAGCTAGCATATTCCTTCCACTTGACTTAGGCACGTTTTGTCAATTTAGTTATCAGGCAAAGTTTGTAACTACATGATGCTGCGTTCTAAAAAGGAACAGATCAGTGCAACTTTTCACAATTTACAGCATGTATTATTTAGTTAAGAACTAAGTGAAAAATCTTTTATCTATTTCTATTTGGAAACTACTCCACTCTGCTTTTAGCATTAATTGACTTCAGCCCAAGAATTCCCTTTGAAACTTTTTCAGTTAGATACTTTTAATTGATTTAATGAACCGATCATAATACTGCTGCATGTGAATTATCACTGGTTTTGTGACAGGATGTAAAAATATTAGATGAATATTGTCAAATAGTGGCTATAGCAACACTATTGCCGTGTTGTGTAAAACAATTTGAACAAAATGCTATTTTCCGCGATTTAGGGTTAAAAACGTGATCTGTGTAATTTTCTTTTCAGTGAGATGCTATAAATTATGATTTGAACTGTTAAAACATCAAAACTTTTCAGTTCTAGAATAATAGATTATATTGCGTAGTTTAGTATGGTATACCAATAAGTTTGTCAATTACCAAATTATCACCCTTCATCCAAAATTGCTAAACTGGTTCCCCCAAGAAGAAAAGAAAAAGACAGTAGCAAAATATTAAAAGTAAAAGTTGTATTCTTCTCAGATATATATATATATATATATATAACTACTACGTAGATATTGGCTTACATAAAGAGCTAGAAAAAGATTAAAAAAAATCGTTGGTTAAAATTGTGAAGTGACTAACTGCACATAGGACTTTGAGGCTGATGAGAATAACCAAGCTGATTTGATGAACAGTAACCCATCATCTTATCAATACCAAAACTACATTTCTGAGTAGAAAGCCTGTGATCCTTTCCCTCCACCATCTTCAAGATACTCTCAAAAACAGAAACTTCACAGGGAATCCTCAGAACACCAGTTTGTTCAAACCCAAATTCTTCTTCAGTTTCTCTGAGTAATATGTGAAAGGCTTGATGACCCAAATACTCAGTTGGTATAACAAACCTGTTAAGGTCTACCCCAACACAAACAGCTAGGTAACCTTTGGGAACCACGTTGCTTGATCCTCCTCCTTGATCACGTTCAGACATTGAAAGTGTTCTTTTCAGAAACTTTATGCCTTTACTAGTACTGCTGCTGCTGTTGTTACTTCTGCTTGTTTTTGAAGCATTAGCTATTCTTCTCCATTTCTTAAGGATCTGTTGAAGTCTAACGATTTCTCTGATCTTGTTAGGTTTCTTTGGTGGATCCATGTTAATTGATATGGATATGTATATGGTGCCTCTCTGTTTGAGGTTTTAGGTTATGTAGTTAGATGGAGGATTGGATCATTTGAACATGGTTCCCTCTTCATTTTTGGGCTAACTTAATCCTGGCTATATGAGTTGGTGCAATGACTCCTATTTATAGAAGGATGATGATACCTTGAGAATCTCAATATTGAAAGGTTCAATTTTATTTTGTTTATAATTAAAAAATTAAGTTAGTTGGATTACCAAAGCTCATTAGGGTTAAAATAGACCTCAAGGCTGAAAGAGCACGCCTAGTCATTATAAGACTAATCACTCATATTTGAATTTAAATCTCTCAAATCACTACTTATAAGGTTAACATCTCACACTTGAATTCCAAACACACAACTGTGAATCTCTCACGTCACCATACTCGTTAATAGTCAACAAAACATGTTATGTGCACCAAACTTCACCATCAGGGATCCCTAAGTGTGTGTTTGGTTTAAGAGGTTTGAAGGGGAGGAGAGAGACAATATTTTTAAAAATGTGTGTTTGGTTCAAACTTTTAAGAAGAGAGTGGACCAAAATCCCTCCTATATTTATTTTGCTCTCTCTATTTTGAGATGATTTGGAGAGGAGGGGAGATAACCAAAATAAAATAAAATGAAACCATTGAAAGTCCTTCATTTTCCCTTAAACCAAACACAAAACAATTTAAAATTCTGTTTCTATTTCTTTTCACTTCTCTGTCCTCCATTAAAATATCTCTCATTCTCTGTCCTCGGTTGAACCAAAGACACCCAATACCACTTGTTTTGGAGTTATGGTGCTACCCAATACCACTTGTTGAGAAGTTATGGAAGCACCGATAGATCAATGACGGGACCCTTAAAAGACTCTTACATCACATGTTCACCCAAAAATTTAAAACATTGAATATATAAATATTTTTACTTATATATACTTTATTTAGTCTATTCATAATCAATATGAAACTAATCAATCACACTTGAATTTCAACAACGCTATCCACCAACTAGCAAAATTTGAACTCTTGTTATTATAAAATATAATTATTTGCATCCTTACCAACTAAATTTGCCTTCGTTAGTTTGAAAAATATTAAAATCTGGAATAATTTAATCAATTATTTTGTTTTCCTATGTATGTCACATGCATGGGATTAGAAAAGCAACAAAAAAATGTTGTCCAGGTTAGGGAAGTTGGAAGTCAAGCTGTGCCTTCCAGGCTTCACATGTGAGTGATTAGTGCAAGTTAGAGCTTTCTCTCTCCCTCATCGTTCATTGTTTTGAAAGTTAATTCCATATGGTTTTGATTAATTTAAATCAAGGGTGACTAGGTCATGAGATTAAATAAATAATCAATTATTAAACATGTATTTTATATTAGATTGAGCTTTCTCTCTCCCCTAACATGCAGTTTCACATAGTACAATGTAACTGTACATTTGTTGTACCATTTCAAAATCAAATGCACTGCTTGTTTGAATGATATCATCAAATAAAGACTTGAAGATTTAATAATATTAAAGGTCGTTCGAGGGGAGCTATTTCATTCTCCAAGGGTGCAACGTTCATGCATATATACTATAGAGGCACATCATATCGCAGGAACTTGAATTGTAAAACAACTTTTGCTCTGTTTATTTAATTTAGCAATTCACCTTAATTTGAATAATAGACAATTTAGTAGGTCAAAAATATATACCTCATTATGGGTGAAAACAGGATAGGCTTTACAAGAGATTAGTCTGATTTATTTTATTTTAAAATATTATAATTGAGTTTGAGTTGTTATCTGTTATATGCTCATTTGTAAGGTCCTATTTTAAATTGAGTTTTAAACCATTTTTTCTTCATTCAGAATCATCCATCTGCATCATTTTTTCTCTCTCTTTTATATCTAAATTCTAAATAAATGGTTTTCTCATAAATTTGATTTTCTTTTGCATTTTCATGGGGTTTTATTGTTAGAATATGGTGTTTTTTGTTTGTCGTCTTAGTGCGACATTATTTGTTCATTTCTTTTTATAATGTTCGTTTGATTTAAATTGATGAATTAATTTCGATCTATTATAGATTTAGTCAATGATTTGTTCATCAATGCTTCAAATCTTGAGATTTAGATATTCCGATCACTTTTATTTTGTTATATTTATAAGTATTTTCATTTTATACTATTAACTTTAATGATGTAAATTTGTTCATAAATTCATCTTCTACGGTTTTTGCGATATTAAACTGTGTTGTTTTTGATGTATTCTATCAACTTGAATGAATGTTTTTTTATTTTTGCTAAAAAATAAATACAGTATGTATTCCTCAAAAAAGAAAATATAAATGCACAATTTCATTGTCATACAACTCAATAAAAATATTTTAAAATTAAATGTAATAATTAAATAGATTTTATAATTAAAAATGGTCTTCCCTGTAAAAATAAATCCATAGAGTTTCAACTAGTGATCAAGTTGTATATTTACTTTACTATAGTCTACACAGACACTATACTTCGATCTATACTATTACATAATGGAATTTGTAG
>JBBPBP010009777.1:66621046-66646777 GCA_037974735.1 Cicer chorassanicum | reverse complement strand
GTGAAGATGGAAATATAATTGGTAAAAAAATATTAAATGAAATATATATCTTTTGTTAGGTGAAGATGGAAATATAATTTAAACTTATATATATCATTAGATCATGACAACACTTACAAGAGACAAATGAAATATTTTAAAATAAAGACTTTTTATATAATCTAAATGTTATTATAAATTAATGTAAGAGTTAGATAAAATTTATGGAAAATAATTCAAATCTCCTTCGGGATGAGCGTTAAAGTCAATTTAATAATAACTTTTCATTTTCTAATTCTTTTTAATAAATTATTTATTAAGAGTTGTGGCAGTTGGTACCTGTCAAGAAGTCTATGTCATACATTTTTATATTTATATATTTAGTTGGAGGTACATGGAATGAAGGAATGTAATATTTTAAAGAAAATGTGATTGGTTAATTTTTTAAGAAAATGAGAGGAAAATAAATTTTCGATAAAGTAGTTTTTGTTTTTTTTTTTAATTTTGGAGATTTAAATGAAATGAGAGATTCTATATAACTAAAAAAATTATTTAAAATTTTTAATTTTTTTTAAATTAAATATAAAATCATTAAAAAAATTCACCTCTTTTAAACTCTCTACTTCCCTCACCTCCGCTCACACTTTGAAATATGAAAAGACTGCTGATGGTTAGATTCTTGAAATTTAATTCCTAATTGTTAGACTCTAATCTTGGCAACCACCCCTCGTTTTCTTTATAATAATTAGTAAAAATAATCACATCAATCCAATTAGATTGAAAACTCTAAGTTTCTAGCAGAATTTTTAAGAAGACTCTTCTTTCTTCTATTGTTTCCTCGTGATTAATTAAAATATTATCTTTTAAAGTTGAAGTTCTACACGCACTTATGATAATTAAATGAAATTTGAAATTCAATTGTGGCCTTGAATACGGTAGGGTGGCAACCCATGACCCATCCTTAAGGGCAACAATTTTATTTTGAATAGCATGTATTCATAAAATAAAATAAAACAAATACATCTAAGTTATATAATATTTAAACAATATAATATGTATGACGATTTTTATTAATTATCTAAATGCTTAAAATATTATTTTATAGTGACATGCAATTATGTTCTACACATCTTGAAGCTTATCAAAAGCAATATAGTTGTCATGAATTTGATAATAAAATTATATTCAAATAATTATAAGTCGTTAAATATGTTTTAATAATTTAACCAAAAATCAAAATTTATAATGTTGAGTTATTTAAAAATATTTAATTATTGTTTAATACATGTGTAGCTTATAAAATAATATATTAATTATTTATTGTTATATCTCTTAGAGAAATTTTACTTAATTATTAGTCTCGTATGTCATTTTTTATCGAAAAATTATTTTTTGAAAGAAAAAAAATCTAAAAAATAATGTTTCTCCGATTAAGATGATACCTTTCTTTTAGTTTGTCCACCACTCTAAAAATCACATACTCAACCGTATATAAAGTATTAGTTTGGCCTCATAATATGTAGCCTACACTGACTAATTTAAAATTTTATTTTAATTTATCTATTTATGCAAACACTGTTTATAGTTTTCCAAAATATATATATGAATTTGGTATAATCTAAAATAATATTACCAACATTTTTTCTTATGCATTTCTCTTCTTTTTATATTAAACTATCCATCAAATTTTATTTATTTTTCACACTTTTTCTTTTTTCATACATTATTTTACTGATGTTTTATTTTCTCACTTTTTCTCTAAAATCAATCACGCAAAAATATTTTTACGTAAGAGAGATATTTTTTATTTTGAAAAGTGTTTTTTTTATTTAAATGTTAATATTATAAATTAACGTGAGAATTAGAAAATCGACTCATTAAAAATGATGGTGCCTCGAGGAGTCTAATACGCTGCAACATTAAAATTTAAAAGGTTTATGTCGTGGGATTTTTAGAATTTAATTCCTACTTTGATGTCGACTTTAAAGTTTAAACTACTCCCGTCCTTCCCAAAACTTCCGTATTTAGGGGTTTTATTTTTCTGTCAAAACTTTGATTTTTTTTTATGTAATTAATAATGTTTTTTTTTAAACTCGAAAATATGTATTAAATAAATTTTATCAAAAATTAAATCAATATAAATTTATCATTTTTTAATACGTATATCCAATATTAAAAAGATAAAAATTTGGGAGAATTATCCTTCGAGTTTTTTAAAAATTTATTCTTATAAATACTTTAGCCTTATTTTCTAATTTTTATTATAGACTTGACACTATATCAATACCCTACATGCATCCATTCTAAAAGTTATTAATGCACCATATTCCTTTTCAAACGACATTATTTCATATCAAAATAAGAACGAAATAATTAAATAATTTTCAACCAAAGAATCAATTCTATTAAAAAACCATTAACACTATTTCAACGAACACAGTAGGCACTAAAATATTCAACACATCATTTAATACACAAAACCAATTAATCCACGAGAGTAATATCTCTAAATTAGGGTATCTATACTATATTTTCAAAATTTCTAATTTTTAGTACACATATGGCATTCTACCTCACATCATAGGTGTCCATCCTAAAAGTTACTCATTCCGACCATAAGTTTGGTCTTTTAAATATTTTATTTTTGTCTCGTAACTTTAAATCTTTTAAAAAATTAAATTTCAATTAATGACATTTTTTTATATTTTTAAAATTCCAAAAACATAATTAAATAATTTTTGTTACTTAATAAATGAAAGGTAAGAATAACTACTTCAATCTAAATTTATTATTTTTTAATATTCATGTTCAACTCAAAAAGAATCAAATTTTATAGATGGAGAGAGTATACCAAAAATAGAATATTCAATTTCAAATAATTGTAAAGAATCAATTAATTCTCATTAAAAATCAACAACATCATTTCAACATATTAAAGGAACCGTAATATTCAATATCCTATTTAATACACCAAAACAATTAATATGTGAGTCATATATACTATAAATATTTCAACTTATCTTTTAATTTCTATTGTACACACGACACTTTATCATTAGTCCTCTAAAAGTTATTAATCCATCTAAAACTATAAAGATTGAGAACTCTAGATTTATAGCTTATATTTTAGGAAGGTACTTCTATTATTTCTTCGTGACTAGGTGTGAGAATAACTCAGACCAAACTTTAAAAAGTCTGAGTCTGACATACGATTAATTTTCAAGGTCTGAGTCTGACTTACAGCCTATCATAGCTTTTTTTCCGACCTGAACTGCTCTTTTTTAAAAGTCTGGTATGGCCTGAAGGTCTATTCAAAAACCTATTTCATATTAAAACATTTAAATAGTATATTTTACATTTTTTTTAAATAGGCTAAACTAGGTCTTTATATATAAGGAAAACTAATAAAATTACAAACACAAAGAAAACTAATAAAATTATAACTAGCAAGTCTGCAACAACCTTCCAAAAAAATTAAGAAACAAAATGAACCCATAATTAACAAATTTAAAATAAAAATACTAATATTAATAAATAACAATGTTGATATATATATATATATATATATATATATATATATATATATATATATATATATATATATATATATATATATATATATATATATATATATATATATATATATATATATATATATATATGTATGTATGTATATGTCGACCTATCATAACTAATAGGTTTTTTTATAAGCATTAGTCTGATTTATTTTAATTAATAGGTTTTAAAAAAAAAGTATGAGTCTAACCTTTTTATTAAACAGTTCATGCCAGACTAGGCCATAAGTATGTTAAGCTATAGGTCCCTGACAGACAGTCTAACTTATTCTCACCCCTACTCGTGACTTTATCAAAAAATTATCATTTAAATAAGAAGTTATAGAAGTACTTCATGGTAAAAAAAAAAGTTAGGTTAAATAAGTTTTTTATTTATATAAATATATTATATTTTATTTTTAGTATCTTTGAAAAAATTCTTCAAACAAAGGTCCTTCTAATATTTTTCTTCTTCAAATTTGGTCCTTGTTAATTATTCGCTGAGTTTAAAAAAAATTATGGGAAGACCAAAATAAAATAAACAATGTATATAAAAATTATTTATTTATAAAAGTGTAATGAAAGCAAAATTTGTTTAGTAATTAGTATTGTTGCTTTTTTTTTTCGAAATTTTTATTTTGCATTTTAAGACTTTAATTTGTATGTTGTTCAAAAAAATATAAACGAGTCGTAAAAATATCACCATCAAAGTTAGAATTTGCAATAGAATTATTGTTCAAAATATTAGTTATAGTTATTACAACAAAGTGTAAACTCTCTCTCTATATATATATATAGTATAGTATTATAATACTTCATTCGGTCTTAAATACAATTAACAAAAGAAATTATATTTTATAGTCCTAAATACTTCTTTAGCCCCTAATTTTAAGTCCATTGAGAAAAAAATTCAATTTGATTGTAGATTTTAAGCCAATTCAATTTTAAATATAAGCAACAACAAAATTATATTTGATGTAGATTTAATTGTTTAATAACTCATTTTATTATCATGAACAATTTTCCATGAAGAAACTATTTAGAGAATATAATAATTTTTTAGGATGGATTGTAGCCTATCGTAGTCCATGTGAAGCTCCACCACTACCTGCTATTAAGTAAACTCATTCGTACAATTTTATTTTTTTAAGACATATTTATAACGTAAATAAGAATCTCTTTCACGAAAATTTAGATTATTTCGACAAAAGACGAATTAAATGTGAATTTTTATGCGTTAAAAGTTTATAATATTTTGTAAGAGGGATTTGTATAATATCTTAAACATAATTACAAAAAATCATTAAAAAATTATAAAAACATACATGAATTAAATTAAAAGAAAAGACCGAATTTATTAACATAAAACATTTGAAGGCGAAATACCACTTGTGGTCCCTTAATTTAATTTCGGTTAACGATTTAGTCATTTTATCTTTCTTTTTTCTTCCCAATTTGGTCATTTATGTTTTTAAATAATTTCGTTGTTACCCTTTAAGTGGGGTTCCGTTAAAAAAAAGTTAAAAAATATCTTATTTAGATCATTGCATATGTTCATCAAACCTCTAGAAACGATTGTCATTGATCTGAAGTGATGTATATAGAGTATAAATACCTCGTAGCTTCAGTTTTAACGAATCAATCTTACTACCAAACTTAGAACAAACTTTGAATATTTTTTTGAAATATTTCCAAAACATAAAGGGTAACTTTTGCTGAAAATGGATGAAATTTTTTTTAACTTTTTCTTAACGGAATCCCACTTAGTAACGCTGATATTTAAAAACATAAATTACCAAATCGAAAAAAAAAATAAAAGACTAAATCGTTAACTGAAATTAAATTAAGGGAACACGGATGATATTTAACCAACATTTAAATATCATTATATATATATATATATATATATACTAAAAATGAAATATAGTATATTTATACTAACTAAACATTTATTTAATTTTCTTTTAATGAACCAGACTATATATCAACGTAAAAGTTCTAAGTGCAAAATATGTCTAGAAAAACAAAGTGTATCGAGAATAACAAACGACTGCCGGACAAACTAAAAATATTTTTACATTCACTCAGGGCTTTTGGTGTTGGATACTATATTAAATAGACAAAAATATATTTATCACCATTTAAATATAACTTAATTTTTATATAGATCATTTAGATTTATTTTATTATGATTTGTTCATTTAAGTTATATTATGTTTACATCGTTAATTATTTATTTCAATTTCAACAACAATTAATTCAACTGAAAATCATTAAATATTTTATTAAATGATGCAACAATATACTTCTCATACTAATCATTTAGAAAATATTTATTAAATCTTATAAATTATCTATATTTGTTTATTTTATCTACAACAACTTAAATATATGTATAGTTTTAAAAACAAAGTAATAAAAGTCTATTCACATAATCAATGTCTCTAACTTACTTCACGTGGAAAATAGTTTAGAGAGTCAACTTGTTGCGACGTTTCGATTAAATCTTAATATTTCATGATAGTGATTCGAGAAAATTTTCAAACTTAAAGGATTACATGCGTAATTTAATATATTTTAAAGACTAATGATGCAAACTGAATGTAAATTAAAGAACCAAATTATAAGGGGAAAAAAATAAATTTAAAGGATCTAAACAAAAATTGAGATAAACAAAAAAAGACCAAAAATATATTTTTGTCTATTAAATATATGCTGCTGTATTAAAATTAAAATATTTCAAAAAATTATACCATTCAAATCTTATATTTTCTTTTACACTTGCAAATACAATATTTAAACATATATACTCTCCTTCTGTAAAAAAAAATCTTATATTAATATGGATATACAAGTATTAGGGTATAAAAAATCAATTTTATTTAGTATAAAAATCCTTTGAATTTACTGACAAATGACAAATATTTGTCTAGTATATTATTTATATTTTAAATTAAAATTATTGTATTATAAATTTGGAAAAATTAGTTTGTAGTTCTTTAAGTTTAACTCATTTCTTTGATTGGTCCTTTAAGTTTTTTTCCGAACTGGTCATTTAATTAGCTGCATTCTATTTGCACCGTTAGTCTTTTGTCTCGCTTTTAATAACAACTAACGCAATTGAAAGGATGTGATCATTCGAAATTATATATCAAATGTTTCAATATTATGCACTTACATTAATCCTTTAGAAAACACCAATCAACTTGTAAACATACAACATTTATTGATTTTCTCTACAACCATATATGCAACATGTATAACATCTAAAAAATTGGCAATAAAGGTTTATCGGCATAATCAATTACATTTTTCCACTCGCAAAGTATATTAGATAGTCGACTCATTGTACTATTTGAAATATATATTAACATATCATTGCAATAATTTGATAAAATTGTCAAATTTATCGTGTATCAAACAACTACAAAACACCAGTAAAAAACAATTGTCAAAATTGTTACTTCCTTAACGTCACGACTAGAAACACAAAATGAACGACTTGAAATGCAACATATTTTTATGCATTTGCAATAAAGTTTTCACCAAACATCACATGCCTACCACTTTCTCCAAGTCCCTAGGCCTATGGGGCCAAGAGAGCAAACACCTCTTAGAAAATTCATCTCAATTTTTTTTCTTCAAAATTTCACATATATACTTTAGACTAAATATTGAATAGTTTGGGGGGCTTGTGTACTTGTATGTGTTAAATAGGCTTAAACCAATATTAATTGATCTTGTCCTTATTACTTTTGACAATAAGGTTTGATCCAATGGACTCTGAAGATGAAGGACTTGAAATGCAACATACTTTTACGCGTTTATAATCACGTTTTCACCAAACATCACATGTCTGCCACTTTCTCTAAGTCTCTAGGTCTCAACGGCCATGAGAACAAGCACCTTTTAAAAAATCCACCCTAATTTTTTTTCTTCAAAATTTCACATTTATACTTTAGACTATTAACTATACAATATTGAATAGTTTAGGGGGTTTGTGTACTTGTATGAGCCAAATAGGCTTAAACCAGTATTAATTGATTTTGTCCATATTACTTTGGGCAATAGATTTGACCTAATATATTGGCTGAAGAAATTAGAAACACTGATTGATCGTTAGTTATCGAGCTTCGACCTCAGGGATTTAAAGATGAAATAAAGTCATCAACAATTTTTATTGCGATTAAGCTGCAATGACTCTTAAATTATGATAAAACCTGAATGAACTGACTAATCAAATGATTTCCGTTACCAGATAACTTACGACTCAAAACTACTATAAATAAGGGATTTACCTCATCGTTAATGTACACACTTTCAAAACTATGAAACATTAAATTCCATTATCACCCTGTCCTATATTAACATCAGAGTATCTTTTGCAGGTATATCTAATTCATATTAGAGGAAGAGCGTACAACATCAATTGATCATCACCTCAAAGAGATCAACTCCACATTCTCATTTAAAAACATGTCAAAAAGTGAAGAACGGAAATTGCAAAATCACATATGCCACTAAAGATCAATGAGAAATAAAAAAAAAAAAACTAAGTTAACTTTTGGCTCTATCTATCTTGATTTGCACTATAAATAAAAAGGTTGAAATGACATTATAAAAAAAGTTTAATCACTTTGTTGAAATTTTACAATTTGTTGTTTTGTTATATGCACTTTTGTTCTTCTAACTTTGCTTTTATTTCATTGATTTTTTCAGGTAAAATTTTAATGAGACAACTTGTTTTATTTAGTAATTTGCTTAAGTTTTAATCCAATCCCCCTAAGTTTTTTTCCCTTCATTTAATGATATTGACTACAGCACTAGAAATGATGATATGTGAGAGTTTAGGGGCGTAAATATAGTCATAATGTATATTTCTTATATGTAATTTTTTTGCAATATAATTTTTGCTTAAAAAATTGAATATAAAACAAAGTTTCATTTTGTTGGTTACACTCTTTTTTCTTTCAATTACACTTAAATAAACTACGTAAACATAATTTACAACATAAATTTAATTTATTTCATACGTTAATGAGAACTAAATTCATGTAAATAACATATTTAAGGGTTACTGAAAAAATAAAGGTGTAACTAGCAAAAGTGAAGAAAATTTTGAAATTAGTATAAAATGCAAACGTGGACTCGAACATCAGTGGGCTTGGGCTTGGACTTGGGCTTAGTCTGGTGTGGAGGAATTGGGATCGAAAAATTTATTCTGTCCCCCCATAATTTGACACGTACCCCTAATTTTTTTTCAAAATGGCAAAAATACCCTCCAACTTTTTTTTTACTATTTCACTAAAATCAGAGTAAAATTTTTTTTTCCACCATTTCATCAATTTCGGTGCCGTAAAAAAGAATTCCGGTAACTTCCGGAAACCTTTTAAGAAGATTTCCAGTACACAACTGCCTTTCGGAAACCTTGGTTTGAAGATTTCCGGTACACAATAGGCTTCTGGAAAACTTATTTCAAGTTTTCCGGTACACAACAAAGTTCCGGAAAACCTTGCTTTCAAAGCTCTCTGGTACAATACAGAAAAATTGTGTTCCGAGAAACTTAATTACAAGGTTTCCGGTACACAACTATTTTTTTTTTAGTTTTTTTTTTCTAAGTTATTTGAATTTTATTAATTTTTTTAAATGTTAACCGATATGAATCAAATGTTTCCGGAAATTTAGAAAAAAATGTATTGTACCGGAAAGCTTTGAAAGCAAGGTTTCCAGAACTTTGTTGTGTACAGGAAAATTTGAAATAAGTTTTCCGGAAGCTTATTGTGTACCGGAAATCTTCAAACCAAGGTTTCCAGAAGACAGTTGCGTACCATAAATCTTCTTAAAAGGTTTTCGGAAGTTATCAAAATTCTTTTTTGGACTTTTAATATATAAGAGAGGGCAAAACGGTCATTTCACTGCTATTTTGGGGTATAAGTATAATTAGGGGGTATGGGGTAAAAGTTTCATTGGATCTGGGGGGAATTTCCCTCTCGTTCTAATATCTATTCTTCGCGCGCGCACCACTCTTGTGAAGCGAATATTAACAACAATACATTTCATTTCACTGGTTACAGTTACAGGTGAGAAGGGAAATTTAAACCTAACTATGACTTGGTGCGAAGGTGTTAATGAAACACGGGTTCTCGTTGCACCCGGTAATTTATTTACTATATACTCTTTCATTCTTTTTAACATTCTTATTATTTTTTAATAACTTTTATCAAATTTTGCAATAATGTTTCTGCTGCTGTTAATGTTGCAGATTCTGGTACAAATGGAAATACTCTGGGAAGCATGATTTTACTCCGTCATCCCAAATCTGGTAACTCAAATAATATCCACCATTCATAATTCATAATTATATATTCTTCTCAATCTTATCATATTTTTGTCACACACACATGATTTATTTTAATTTGTTTATCTTCATTTCTTAATGTGTTCATTTGATATCTCACCTGTTACATTGTTATATTATTTTGATATTAATTTCTATTGTGGAATTGGTTCTTATTGAGACTTTTGAGTTTTATTCAGCTTTCTCTTCTTTTGGATCCTTCATATATGTTTTCATTTGTTTGCCAGGAAATGCAACACAATATCTATTTGTAAATGGGATGCTTCAAGAATTTCAATGGTTTAAGAACATGTATGGATCTTGGTTTTTAGGAGATTATACAAGTGAAGGTAGATTTTGTTTATTATCTAAGATGTAATGCATTTTTTTTTTAATTTTATTCCTAGTTTTTATTGTACTTAGGTACTTTAGTTTCTCTTATCAACCTCTTGTCTAATGAAATCATTTTTGCTTATATGCTTTTCTTCGAAAAGTTTTGTTACTGTGGGTAGCTCAATTGGTTTGAGCCGAGGTTGAACAAGTTGTGGTTCAAACTTGTTGAAGGAGAAAATACTAAGTAACAACTAATATAGTAATATATGCCTATCCACAAAATATTTGTTTTTGCTCAACTTATTCTTTGTTCTTGTAAATTCTAACCTACACTTAGAAAAAATATTGTTTTCTTATCTTTATCTGAATGTAAGCATCATGATTCCTCTTGTTAAGTTAGTAGTAGTCTCTTGGTCTTTCGCCCCCAAAGAAAATATAGTCAAACAATAATGTTGGCAGATATTCTTCATTTTTATCATCACTATATTATGTTCTCCAACAGATGGTCGACTGTATATATCCACACCTGTTGATCCTGTTTTCATAATGTTGCCCATATTCGAGGAAGCTAGGATGAAGGTAATTTTCTGTTTCTTTTCTACCATGGAAATTGAAAGGCAGTAGACATTTATTTTCCTAGTTCTTTCCCATTTGAGTAAATCCTCGGCCAATTGTAGCAGTGTAGCAGATGAAGCAAAATAAAGTTTAAATTACACATCTGATACTTCATGCGTAGAGTGTACTCACACTAATAGTTACAGCTATAAGTGTATAACCATAGCGGAATCCACACACAAAGTCCAAGATATGCCTTATATGCCGGGTCTGCTAAACTTCTACTTTTGAGTTTTGTGAAAGGATTAATTAGGTCTAAATTGTGTGCCACGACCCGTAATAAAATTGTATCATGCATAATTGCATATCGCTGGTTCTTTAAAATGCATGCAGAAAGGTGATGATCTTGGCAAGTTCAGGCAATTGGATGAGATCTTGTTTATTGATGGGTATCCAGGATATCAGCAGTTAATGTCCCTCGTGGAGAGCTGTATGCAAGTAGTTTGTGAAGTCAAAGGTACTATTCTCCTATACCTTCTACAGTTCTACTTACAACTTTGTTTGGAATTTGGCCATGAGGAAAGAAGGTGAGAAGTCCATGTTTGGCTTTATGTCTTTTATACTGGTTGAGTGCAAAGTATGGTGACTTCATTTTGTTAATATTTTTCTTAATTCTCCCAGTTCTGTGTATCAGTAGTCTGATGTTAGGTGATAGGATAGATTCACTCTGTAATGTTTCAATAACACTGTCTGAGGAATGGCTATCTGATGGGATGTATATAAATGAAAGATTTGACTTGAACTGTAATGATAACTGATAGAACCCGCAAATTAGATGAAATAGAAATTGTTTATTGATGAAAAACTAAATGTATTACAGAAGCTCAAACCTCTGTAATCCCAGAGCTATTGCTCCTTAGAGAAGAGTTGATACTCTATCTGCCCAACCAGTATGGTTTTAACTGAAAAATATGCTCAATGCATTTCTCTCCCCACACCCCTTATAACAAAATTGCTAAATCTGCCACTTCACCTAATTCACTCCCTTTTCCTATCTTTTCTCAATATCATCTTTTGGGTCCACGTTTCTCAATTGGGTTCCTAACAAGATCATATTTTGCTTTTAGTTTTGGAATTGAATGTTATTGTGGTGATTTTAAATCTGTCCTCTTCTATCCTTGTGCATATGCAGAAGTTGAATCCTTAAAATTCTTTAGGCTCGATGATGCAAAGGTTCTACATTGGCTGTGCTATAAGGTTTGTGTATATCTCCTTCTATTTCCATATTATTATTCTAATTATTTAGTTTGCATAACTTTCAAAGCCCTAAAACTAGCATACACTACGTTGGTGCTTAGTAATTCCATAACGGAGGCATAATATTTAGTCTATGTTAGCAGATAGATGTCTTAACCTCATTATGTCTTTCATGTTAATGTGAACCAAGTTTGAAACATGATTACATGATTAATCTACTTCATCATTTCATAAACCTCACATCATTAGTGTCATATAGCTTGTCACCAGAGTTGATTGCTGATACTGATATAGGTATTCCGAGCAATACTTGGCTTGCTTTATAGAGTTTACATTGTAGTTTATTTTTGTCTTCAAGAATATGCTTGGCCCATCTCTTGTTTTGTTGCTACAAAGCTTTTCACCGGTGCTAAAGTTTTTTATTCTGATTTCTCGTATTTTAGGTTTGTCAGCTAAAACAGACACTACCCAAGTTGGACAAAAACTACGCCGTTCAATCAGAGAAAGACATGTGTAAATTTTCTACTACCAGTCTTTTCAGCTAGCTTGGATAATTTTATTCTGTTTGAAATTAAATTGAGAAAAGACATATTTTGTATATGGAATAGGAAAAGAGGGATAAATTGATTCCTTGAAGTGTGTGCTTGTGCACCTTCTCAGATTTATGCCTTTTGCTATACAGCCTATACTCTGTATACCTGCACACTGATGATGAGGGGCTCATTGGCAACATGTGAAACTGAGATCTGCATATTTGTGTAAATGCAGGCTAAAATTCTTTTGGACAGACAAATATATTTCACAGTATATTGCATTGAAACAAATAATTATGTTTCATTGGTTGTTAAATAGAATAGCTGATTTTATCTTATTTATTATACTTGATGCGCCTATATTTTCTTTGTAACATTCGCCAATCGTTTGATTGTAAGAGTGATTCTTCTGTTCTAGTTAGAAGTGCATCTATGGTCTTTTCATGTCACAAATTTTCCGTTCATTTACCTACTGATGTTACTGATGCAGTGGTCGATGCAGTTTCTATAATAGGAGAATATTTAAACGAAGAGCATTGGTTGCAGCTTTTGTGTGACCACCTTAAGTATGGCTTTTGAGAATATCTTTTATATATTTCTTGTAGCTATATGAAAAATCACGGTTGAGTTGGAATGAGATTCTTTAAGATGGCTTATTGACTTAAGTAGATTTTACTTTTGCAGGTTAAATATACTTGAGGTAACAGGAAAAACACAAGCAAATGCTGAGGAAAGTAACTTAGGTTTGAGTAATGTATTAGAGGAACATAGTGATGATAAGAAGGCTACAATTGTGAAGAAAGGGAGACAAGCAAAGAAGTTAAAACTGGAGACAGAATCACATAACATCAAAGATATGTTTTCGAGGGCCACCCGAAAGAAAAACTAAATCATACCATTGAAATTGGGGAAAAATTGGAAACGAGTCATTGTCATGTTGTATCATTTTCTAGGTATGCGAGTAGAGATAAGCACTAAGTCAGATCATATTCACATGGTGTGTACCGTCCATTTAATTTAATTTGAGATTTTATCATCAAGGAGCATATACTTTATCTGTACGATTATAATTGTTTTAGTTGAATAATGCATTTTTAAGAAATGATTAATTGTGTTGACTTTAATAATAAAATAAATTTTATTTATTATATTATTTTCATTACACTATCTTAAAAATAATTAACTTATCTTAAAAAATATTGTCTTAAAATAATTGATGGTTTCAATTTTTAATATATTTTTTTATTTAATTAATATTATTTACATTATTTTTAATACAATATTTTTTATTATGCAATTTATGACATTGATATATATATAAATACTTAATAAAGATAATTTAATAAAATTAATATTCTTTCATTTGTTTATATATGTTTTTTTAATATGTACAAAATAATTGACCCAATTATTTTAAAATAAGAGTAATAATTTTTAGTGAAATAATTAAATAAATTAAAATACAATAAATGAAGACACAGTGAAGAAAAATAATAATTAATGCATCAATAGTACTAGTAATATAGAGACAAAATAACGTGAGATAAATACAAATTTCAAGTGGGACACATTTACGGATGATGTATTATACAATTAAATATCCATAACTTTTTAAGCCCTCTTCTCATGCCGAAACTCTTAATCCAAAATAAAGGCACATGACATTAAATTTTTTGACAAACATATGTCCAAACTATTAACGTTTATTATTAAAAAACAAAAAATATTGAATGTTTACCGTCCAATTCAATTTTGAAGATGAAAGTCCAAAAATAACAGAACAAGCCAAACAATGAAATAAATTACAGAAATGGAAAGAAGGGGCCTTGCCACCATGGCAAATTTTAAGATGGATAAGTGGTCCACTGTGTCTAAAAATATTTTGAAAATTTAATAATATTTAATAATATTTTTTAAAAATATAAATCAATAATTTTCTTCGTTTGAAAATATGATACAGTTATTGTTGGTTATATATATATTTTTTTTTCTTCATATTTTGTTAATTTGATTTTAATTGAGTCATCATCTCAATCGTTAAAACTCAAGAGAAATATCATCGATATTTATTAAAGTTTCAGACGATATTTAAACATGAGTCTATAGTGAATCATCTATATTTTGTTTTGTTTACGTATATATTTTTGCCAAAATAAATATTTTTTGTCAATAGATAAAATAATAAATAAATTTGCATACAATTGTAATAATATCTCGAATAATTTCAGAATTCGCTAATAAACCAAACCTTTAGATGATTTTTAAAATAATTATTTTAGATTATAATAACTTATATAATGATATTTTAGAAGATTTGTTAGTCAAGATTGTTTCAATTTATTATTATCTCCGTTACTAAAGGTTAGGAGCTACACATTAATTAAACTTTAATGTTACTAATTATTTGAAAATGGATAGATAAGTAGATATATAGCCACGTCATAGACATCAAAAGCGTTGATTGTCCCACCGTTCATTTAATTTCATTTAGTTTCGTCTTGGAGACTCAACCTCTCTTCCTTCCCTTTCACTCTCTCTCTGCAACTTCAAGGTAATAATTCATTCATTCTACTTTGGATTAATGCTTTACTTTTGTTTGACTCATGCTTGCGTTGACTTTATGCTCTTATTATTGAATTCATTCATCACTTTTCTTCACTGTGTTTAATAGTCCAATCTTCCATTTGTTATTTATTTTTTCAGAAACATTAACATTGCAAACTGATTGAATCACGAAAACTACACTGATAGTAATATGATAAAATGAAATTGATTGATTGAAACTATATACGCCAGTATCATGTTGGCGTGTCGGACACTAGACACATCTTTCATCTGAAGTGTTTGACATCGTCTTCAATCTGAAATATCAGTGTTATAGAAATTGCCAATCATGTATTTACACTTGGTCCCACCCTATTATTTTATACACATACATAAAATGTATTCTATTTCTGTCATCTTAATGAGATATGATCAGAAGATGTCACTCTTCCTATATGTATGTATCAACCATATTTTTCTAACATAAAAAACGATTAAAAGATGTGATAAAATAAAATAACACAATTCAATCAAGTGATATATATGTGGTTTAGACAAAGCTAGGAAAAAGGCTTCAAGTTTTACGTAACCCTTTGGTTGAAGCATCCTACATAGGAATATTCTCCCATATTACGTGGTCATAATAACTTCTTTCTATTATTCTTTATTTCAATTTTCAGAATATAGCTCATAACCTCCTAGTTTGTTTCACCACTCTAATTCCTAATTCCAATATTAATTTTCAAGATTGCCACAGAAGATTTGTGGAAATTTTAGAAAAAGTGAAAGATTCCCTTGTAAAAGTATTTAACAAGTAAGTCGGTTAAAGTTTTATGGATAAGGTTATATAGTCAATTTTAGGTGCTACTTTGAAAACTCTTTATTTTTTTCACCCTTTGATCAATTAGGTTTCAAGAAAGCTTGTAAAGAAGAGAGGATTACATCTGTCTTTTTTAGGCTCCTATGGCAGGGCTGAATTTTGAAGCTGAATATGTTGATAGCTTTGATGTTCTGAAAGTTTTTGCAGCTGAAGGTGTTGAATTCCTTTTCTCTTGTGAAGGGAAGGTATGTCTATAGCTTAGTTTCTTAATCAAGTTCTTGAGTTCAATTGGTTAATGAACTTCATTTAAGGACAAATTGATCGAGAGTATCTGAGTTCGTACCCTGGCTAAAATGATCCTTAGTTAGACTTTTCATACCTCTTGGCCGAAATTCGGATTATCAAGAGTTAGAACCCCCTTTCTCTAAAAACCAGAGGGTTAAAGACTAAAAATTAAAGCTTAGTTTCTTGAGAATTCTCCTGTATTGTGTGTGGTGTTAGACGATAGGTGGGTAAGTTAATTGACTCAACTTGAGGGTTGAGATCAAGTGGCAGTTTCAGTTGTTTAACTTCTAAATAATCCTCATAAGGTTTTGTTTTTTCTTCAAATAAAGGCAAAACATGTTTCATTGGCTTATTTGAGTTTATCTATCTACATAAGCATTTGTGATGCTGTTTGAGAGAACTTATGACATGTCCATAAACTGTTTTTAGTTTATTCCGATAAGGTCATCATGATAACTTATAAAACAATTTATAGTTTATATGAAAACAATTTGACTTTTTTACCTTTTGTTAAGTTGTTTATTTAAACAGGACCTAAATAAATAAAGATAAAACCCAACTTAAGAAAACAAATTACATCATTTTCTTAGTTTGTGATCTTGGTTAAACTAGCTAATGATTTCCATCTTTGAATCATGAGACTAGGTACCTTTGTCTGATTGCAATGGGAAAAACATCTGCCTATTTTTCTCTGCCAACTGGTGTAGGCCTTGCAAAGTTTTCATTCCTCATCTTGTTGATCTTTATGAAACGCTGAGAAAGAGAGGGATAAATATAGAGATCATCTTCATCTCCTTTGACCGAGATGAGGATGGTTTTAAAGAACACGTTAAGAGTATGCCGTGGCTAGCTGTCCCATTTGATTTAAATTTGCACAGAAGACTGATTGACAGATATCGGGTTGATCGAATCCCATCATTCACTCCATTATGTTCTGATGCCTTAACTGTTGAAGAAAACTTGATTGAGTTGATTGAGGATTATGGTCCTGATGCATTTCCTTTCACAAGAAAGAGACATGAGGAGTTGAAAGCCATAGATAAAAGAAAACGTGAAGAAGTAAATTTGGAAGAATTATTGACACGTGAAGGACGCAACTTTCTGATTTCGGGAGATGATAGGAAGGTAACCCAAATCCCTGCTTGAAGTAGTTCTTGTTTATTACTATGTAATAGTGATCAAGATTTAAATTGTGATTACAGTTGCACTCCTTGATATTTTAGAGAACCTCTGTCAAATGTGGCTGACGTAGCCTCAATCACAGCTGCGTTGTCATTGCGAAGACAACGAAAACCTTTAACCCAAGGCCTAGAGTGCATTTGTGGAACTTTCTAGTAATAATAAAAAAACATGACATGTTTCATTGTTGCATTGGCAGGTGCTTGTATCTGAACTAGCTGGGAAAACCGTAGGTTTATTTTTTGGCGCCTATTGGTCTCCTCCTTGCCGTGCCTTTGCCGTTCAACTTGCAGATGTATACAAAAATCTCAAGGATACAAAAGGCCACTGCCTTGAGATTGTTTTAATTTCAACAGATAGGGACCTTAAAGAATTCAATCTCAACAGAACTAGCATGCCGTGGCTCGCTATCCCTTACGAGGACAGAACAAGGCATGACATTTGTCGAATTTTTGATATAAAGAAAATTCCAGCTTTGGTTTTCATTGGACCAGACGGCAAAGTAATTAGTTTGAATGGAAAGTTTATGGTCTCGTCGTATGGCGCAGAAGCTTTTCCATTTACTGAATCAAGGATAAAAGACTTAGAAGCAGCTCTGAGAAAAGAAGGAAATGCTTTGCCTCAACATGTTGAGGATGTCAAGCATGAACATCTACTCAAATTGGATATGGCCAAAGCCTATGTATGTGATAGTTGTAAGAAACAAGGGAAGTTCTGGGCATTCTCTTGTGATGTTTGTGACTATGACCTTCATCCAAGTTGTGTAGAGAAGGTCAACGAAGACCAAAGTTGGTAGAGAATAGAATCATACGAGATTGTAACAAGTTATATTGATGAGATACTTTTGTACTCATGGACTTCAAATTATCAAACATAAGACACGTATACACTACATATATCTTTTGTTCCTATCAGTATGTTTGTTAAAACCTGCTATTTGAAAGGTAAGTTTTTGTAAGGAAAATGTCTGATTAGAATTAATCTATTATTTAAGATAAGTTTAGGCAAAGCCCTGCCTGTAAAAGGTGTATGGCATACATTTAGTTGATAATTTTGATATATATGACTACTACGTCAACTAGTAAATTTAAATGGCTTCTTTTTTTAATTTCTTATTGATCTATTTAAATTTTTCATATAAATTTTGCGTATGTTCTTTGTAGTATTTGCTGCTTTGATTTTCAGTTTTCAGGTTGTTATTATTATGTTATATGATCACGACTTAACAATACGTACACATGCTCAGCCGATGATGTTGCATGTGAAAATGTAGTGTTGGATGTGTGGAAAAATCAAATGAAGTAGGATTAGAAATGAGTGAAAAGATCAAACTAAATAGGATTAGAAATATAGAAATGACAAACATCAGAGGTGATTTAAGTGTTGATACATCAAGTGTGAGTGAGAGTCTCTCACATTGGATGAAAAGAGGATATTAAACACTGTATACGTGAGATGATTCATATATTTAACGACTTAATGTTTTGGGTCAAGATGTGGTGTCTAATACACTTGTGTGGTTGTTACTTTTAGTCTAATATGATGATACCGTCTCATGACCCAAGTGTGTAGTAGAGTCGTGGTTTGTGATGAAAAAATCTTGAGGAGAACATACCTAGATGAATGAATAGTTAAATTGTGTAGTCGACATTGCTTAGTGTGATAAGAAGTTGTTTTTTTAATAAGTTTGGTGGTTGTTGTTGCTGTTTATTGTTATTATTTAACCAAATGTGAAAAAAATAAATCGTTAATATTTTGTGTAGATTTATTAAAGTCTATACAAATTCAAGTCTTGTATTAGACGGGTTTGCATCCGGTCTTATTTGGTCACTCCCAAGAAAGAGGAAGTCAGAGATAGCCCGCAAAATTTGGTTATTTTAAGGCAAGATATTCAATGTAATAATCTTTGTGGTTGTACATTCATAAAAATTTCCCAAAATAGTAACATAAAAATAAAACCAAAAATGACTGCTACTTGTTGTATGAGAAAGATTGGATATTTACTATTCTTTTGTTTTGAACAACCAAAAAGAACCTTCAAACAATGTAAACAAATCAAAACCCAAAAAGTATTTTTGCTTGGAACAAAAAAGTTTATGTTATCCTTTGATTAAAATATTTTTTTTAAATGCAAAAAACAAGCAACTTTTAATGGTTTCTTGCAAAGAAAGAAAAGATAAGACTTTTTTGTTTTTATTATTATTATTATAGTGTTCATTGAAAGAACACCAAAGAGAGGAATGTGGTTACCAAAGAATCATTCAGAGAAGAAGGATGGTGTAAATGGATTAATAGCAGTGGCAATAGACAAAGAAAAGGGGAGCCAAAATGCACTCAAATGGGCCATTGATAATCTCCTCTCAAGAAATGCAACTGTAATTCTCATCCATGTCAAAGTTTTGGCACCTTTTCTTTCTCCATCACCTTCTCTTTTCTCCCTAAGTGAGTATATACCTTATACATATTATTATGACTATACACTTTGTGACATATCAAACTTGCATTATTATAATATAGAAAAATGCTAAATGCCATGATATATTGCTATTGAGACAAAAGTTGAACATATTATTATGATTATACAATTTGTACTATATCAAACTTGCATTATTATAATATAGAAAAATGCTAAATGTCACGATATATTGCTATTGGGATAAAAGTTGAATGTCTTAATGTAACTTGTTTGATTTTTCGACGAACACATGTGGTGCATGGTTATGTGGGCCCACTTCATGATGTGTCCATGAATAATGATTTCATTAAAAATAACAATACTCTATAATATAATAATAACTAGTGTGAGACCCGTGTTATGCAAAGCAAAATATTTACTAATAAAAACATATAAGATCTTAATTTTAACAAGATCATGCATAGAAATATATGTAAAAAAATGCATATCACAAAAAATATTCATGTTAAGTTTTTTTAGTGTTATTGTTGATTATAAGCGATTGTAGGGACATGAATTGCAAAAGAAGTACAAAAGAATCACAGTTTTTTGGTAGCAAAAACTATGCATGGCATAATTATTGAGTTGCTACTCTTAACTATGGCTACAATATTGATTTCTCACTTGGTTGATTGCAGGGTCAGGGATAAATATATTAAATAGTAATGAAAGTTTAACAATAGGTAAAGATTCAGAAACTCAAAACAAAAACATTTTCCTTCCTTATCGCGTCTTCTGCACGCGGAAAGATGTAAGTTATCTATGATCTATTGCTCATTTTAATGATCAAACATGATTGTGGAAATGAATTTAGAGTTCCATACATTAAATAGAATCTTATCATCTATCTATTTTTTGTGTTTCTTATGGTAACATAGATTCAATGCAAGGATGTGTTACTAGAAGATGTAGATGTATCCAAAGCATTGATTGAATATGCTACTCAAGCAGGAATTGAGCATCTTGTTCTTGGCTCTTCAGCAAAAGCTAGTTTGTTCAAGTATGCTGCATATCCATCTTTCTAAGTAGCATCACATTTTTGCAAATTTTACTTCTACCTTCTATTTTTCTACCATCCATTCTAAGAATAAAAAAAAAAAACAATAGTCAATGTTTTGATTTAAGGTTCTCATTTCAACTTATGGTTATGTTATTTGATATATGAATTTATATATTGCCAAACATTAATAAAAGCCTAATTCTAGCTTCTAAAATGCATAAAGTATTAGTATGCATTCCATTTCTGAAGGAATTTTTTTTGTTCTAATCAGAAGATTCAAGGTATCAGATATTCCTGGGATAGTAACAAAAGGGGCACCAGATTTCTGTACAGTCTATATCATTGGCAAAGGAAAGATTCAATCGATGCGATCGGCTTCTCGTCCTGCTCCAACCATTTCCCCTCTACAAGTCAATCAAACTACTATCACACCATACCATTCAGACACAAATGAGGTGTTGGCACATAGTGAAAAAGGTTAGATTCATACCTTTATACATTTCATTCAATTATATGTGTAATATCAATATGTTTCTCACTAAGAAATGTGGTTTCTTTTAGAACAAGAAAGACATTCCTTTGATGGTGCACCGCGTAAATCGCATGATGGAACAGAATTATTCACGTAAGTAACATTACTTAGCAAATGTTTTATTCTTGAATGGTTAAATTATCATAGGAATCCCTAAAATGAATCTCAGTATCTTGAGTAATTAATCTCTGCAGTTGCATGCGAAGATAGATACCTTAGTTTTCCACACACAAAAAAATATCATCTGAATAAAAAACAAAATGCTATTGGATGCAGGTCACCACTCACTAGGAAAGGTTACAATGGCAAACAATATATGGAAAATTCTAAGACAGATAGTGATATATCCTTTATAGGCACTGGAAGGGTGAGTATCGACCGAATGTTACCTCCATTGTGTAACAACTCAGAGGCAGGAATGTCAAACCCAAGGCTATCATGGAGCTCAGAATCAGATGGAAACTACAGCTTTGACTCTACTCATCAAGGAAAAATCTCTTTAGATTCCAGCATTCCTCCTGAATTTACATCACTCTCATTCGATAGCGAAAGACTTTCTACTTCTACATCACAAGCTGTGGTAAGGAAACATGGCATTGCACATTTAGTATATATGTTCGGATTCACTTTTGAGAGCGACAAAAGTGATTCTGAAAACTTAAAATCATCTTTTCAATGTTAGAATTGATTTTGTTTCTAGAGTTTATTTTAATTAGAAGCTACGATATGCAACTTTTGCCTCAAAAAATGATTCTTTTACACTATACTTTATTGTTCCACTCACTTTCACGTGAACATATCAAACATAAATAATTTTAACTTAAACTCACTTTTAACTAAAAATCAATTCAATCAAAATCAATTTTTGTCGCCACAAAACCAAACACACACTTGTATGTTTTGCAATACATGCATGTGGATAATTTAATCTTGTGCTGCAATTATAGGATGACATGGAGGCTGAAATGAGGAGATTAAAGTTGGAGCTCAAGCAAACAATGGAAATGTACAATACAGCTTGTAAAGAAGCACTTACAGCACAACAGAAGGTATGAATTAATATCTAGCTTCTCTCTGTAAGACCTCAATAGTATATATAGTATATAAATCTCAAATTAAACAAATGTTATAGAGTATTTCATAGATAATGCCTCATATTCATTCTAACAAAAATCTTTCACATAAAAATCAAAATTTCTAATACAAATCCTTAAAAGTTGATATATATTAGTGCATGACACGGATTACTACACTAGCAGTATATAAATCTTGAGACATGTTTTGCAATTTGCATGACAGGCGGTAGAACTTCAGCGCTGGAAATTAGAAGAAGAGAGGAAACTGGAAGAGGCAAGGCTAGCTGAGGAAGCTGCATTGGCAATTGCAGAAAAGGAGAAAGCAAAATCTAAAGCAGCCATTGAGGCTGCTGAAGCACAAAAGAGGATAGCAGAAATTGAAGCACAGAGAAGACTTCATGCAGAAATGAAAGCACTTAGAGAATCAGAAGAGAAGAAAAAAGTAATGGATGCTTTGGTAAATGTAGATATCAGGTATCGAAAGTATACGATCGAGGAGATCGAAGCTGCAACGAATTTTTTTTCGCAGTCTCTCAAGATTGGAGAAGGAGGATATGGTCCTGTTTTTAAGTGCCTTCTTGACCATACACCTGTTGCAGTTAAGGTTCTACGTCCCGATGCGGCTCAAGGAAGGTCACAGTTCCAACGAGAGGTAAGCACACAAACAAATCGCTACATGCAACTCTCCAGTATATATAGCTTATGAAAATAGCTTACGACTTATATAAAAAAAGTAACCATATTTTTTCTTTCAGTATATAAATAGCTTATACATTAGTACTAATGTGAGAATCACGTACTCAATAAGCATTTAATTAAGTTGTTTATCTAAATACACCTTAGTTGACATGATATCTTCACAGGTTGAGGTACTGAGCTGCATACGACATCCAAACATGGTTCTTCTCTTAGGGGCATGTCCAGAATACGGATGCTTAGTATACGAGTACTTGTCGAACGGAAGCTTAGACGATTGCTTGTTTCACAAAGGCAACAGTCCACCACTTTCTTGGCAGCTAAGGTTCAAAATCGCAGCCGAAATCAGCACTGGCTTGCTTTTCCTTCACCAGACAAAACCAGAACCTATAGTACACAGAGACTTAAAACCAGGAAACATCTTGTTAGACAGAAATTATGTAGCCAAAATCAGCGATGTCGGTTTGGCAAGACTAGTTCCACCGTCTGTCGCTGACAGCGTGACACAATACCGATTGACAGCAACAGCAGGAACATTCTGTTACATAGATCCTGAGTATCAGCAGACAGGAATGTTGGGTGTGAAATCAGACATATACTCACTTGGAATCATTTTCCTTCAAATTTTGACAGCAAAATCACCAATGGGTTTGGCACATAATGTTCAAAGAGCAATTGAGAAAGGAACTTTTACTGAGATGTTGGATCCTTCAGTGACTGATTGGCCACTAGAAGATGCATTGACCTTAGCAAAAATTGCAGTTCAGTGTGCTGAGTTAAGAAGAAAAGATAGACCTGATCTTGGTAAAGTTGTACTACCAGAACTTGATAGATTGAGAGATCATGCTGAAAATAGTGATCCATATTCAACACTTGATAGTAGCTCTGAATATATGTCACATGAGAGACAAGTTTCACTGCTCCTGGTAAGTCTCTCTATACTGTTTAACAATATAGCAGTAGATAAGTTGAAACAATCTTAAAGTTACACCTATAATAAGAGTTTTTCTTTAGCAGGGCCGGCCCAAGCTAGGGTTTTAGGCCTCAAAATTTTGGGTCTAAAAGAGACCTCAAAAATTCAACTTAGTTATGATTATATAATATGACAGATTAGTTATAGATGTTCACCGAACTCAGTTGTTCAAAATAAGGGTCTCATGTCCATTCTAGTTCAAATTCGAATTTGACGCGGTAAAACTTGTTATTCCTTTTTTATTTAAAAATGTCTCATCATAACATTCGCTTTAGACCTCTAAACATGTTAGGTCGGCCCTATTCTTTAGTTAAGAATCTTGTGCTTGTGCTGGTTAGTGTGTGTGTGTGTAGTGTATGGTCTAAATTGGGTGTTATTCTTAATTGGTTTGATGAGCTTATCTGATGTTGACTTATTTGCAGGATGAAACTTGTCCTCCATTTCCTCACTCTGGGGAGAGTAGAAGAAACACTTCAGTTGGTGTTTGACTGACAAGTCAAAACAAGATCCCGTTGAACAAAACATAGAAAATTTGTTCAATGGATTGGTCTAAAAAATTAAATGTAGATTACTTAGGTGGTTTGATGTTGTAGCAAGCTTGATTCTTCAAGTTGTGCCATTTTTTTCCTTATGTTAATATAGTGTGCATTAAAGGGGTAAGCTTTTTAAAGATAGAAACTCAGAATGCAAATTCAGAGTCTCAATGTAAATATTTATGCATACTCATAACCAAATCATTTTTTTTTAACCAAAAAAAAGTTAATCTATATCATTATTAATTAATAAATCGGAATCACAAATTAAAAAAAGTAGTAATAAATATATACCTCAACCAAAGTGAGCAGTAACAACATGGACTTCCTTCCTAGTAACTCTATAAAAGAGGACTTATAAAAATTGAAATAACAATAAGGTTTAACTTTGAGAAAATTGTTGTCCATATCCTAATTGCAACTATTTTATTGAAAGAAGCATTGATATTCATATCGATAATCTCCCAAAAAATTCATTAAAACTAGATTGTGACCTGCGCAATACACACATGCATAATTTCTTTTTATGTCAGCAAACAAATAAATCTATTTATTCTTGAAATGGTTAATAAGAATTTTAGAAACACTTGAACACATGATTTCAACTTCTGACCATAGTTTTTAACAAAGTTAATTGTTAAAAACCGCTTTATTTTGATATAATGTTGTCTACACATTGAATAATATGAAATGGTAGTTGTAATTAGTTGGAAACCAATGTGAAATTTCATTTATTTATATGATGTTCAAATACATTTATAAATCAACTTTTTCCCTGTATTTTGAAATAAATTCATATATTAGTAATAATAATTTCATAAAAATTGTATTTACTTGAATTGGGAGTAAAATGTATTTCTCTTAAAGTTAAAGATTTTGTATTCTTTTAGAAAATCCTAATATATTTATAATGACAGTAGAAAAAATCACAACTTAAGCCTTATGTAGGTGGGAAATGAATTCCTGCAATGAAAATATACATATTTATATTTATGCAAATTATATAACTTGTGATGATGAATTGCACAAAACTAATGGAAATATTGAAAAATAAGGATGAATACATGATAAATACATAAAAAAAAAATTA
>JBBPBP010009777.1:66547576-66620918 GCA_037974735.1 Cicer chorassanicum | reverse complement strand
AAAAAGATAAATGAAGGCAATAGATAATTTGTTAAACATAACATATAACAGATTATACTCTAGCTTTTGTGCAAGTCTATATCAATTTCTCTCAAAATTGAATGTAGATATACATTTCAGCATGAATTGCATAACAAAAGAGCATTGAGCACGTATGTTTTGAGTGAAGAAAAAAAAAGAAAAGAACACAAGTTTTCATTATATGTCACTTTGACAAAACAAATTCTTCATAACCTTAAACACATCAAAGATACCGACTTACGCCTTATTCAACATTAATACTCCAATAGACTTGAAAGATCATACCTCTCTCACTTGTGTTTAATTTCAACTTTATTTTTGGAAGAATGGAAGTAGCTAGAAATGAAAAACAAAAAGAAAAAGAATTTAAATGCAATACTTTTTACAAACTTGAATTCTTTCTTTGACTACAACCCTTTATTGCGATTATACTCATCAATATTTAAAAGATTTGGCACATTATCAATATTTCTCCAAGTTCCAACCCAAAGAGTTCCCTAAAAAAAACCAAAGGCAAAGTAATTTGTAAAGATAAAATTAAACAATTATGTGAGATAAAATCAACTCAGTTTCACCAAAATCAAATAGAGAATACACCTCTTGTACTCCCAATGGATGCTTCTTTGGTTTCTGGTTCCAAATAGGTATCCATGGCTACAAAGAAGATAGAGAAGAACCTTTGAATCAAAAAGATTATATGATAGTGTGGTGGTTACATTGGTTAGAAAAAGAAGAAGCTAAGAAATGGAAACTGCGAATGCTAGAAACGCAAGACTTATATTTCATGTGGTTTGCTAAGTGAGTGGGTGTACGATGCAAGGATTATTATAGTAAGTAGATTGCAAGGATTATTATGCAAAGGTGGTTTCTGCAATGGAATTCATTATAAATATTAGGATGACAGGAACTTCCTAAGAAAAACAAAATGTAAGCTAGCAGTGAAAGCATAACTAGACAATTAGCATCCGCTTGCATCAACTGTTAGATAGCTATGGCATAGTAGGATGTCCCACCACCATTCCACCCATTGTTAAAAACTAATCAGTTTTTAGTTTAATGTAAATTCTATTTTATTAAAAATCATAAATAAAACACTTTCTATCTTAGTTATAGATTATTGAATTCCAAATAATAATCTATAGAGTAATTTCTAAGCATCACATAAAGCCAAAGTGAAATAAGTCACCCACAATATAACTAGCAATAAGCCGAGTGAAATCTAAACAGTTGAAGATAAAGAGGTTTTAAAACAGGTTTAACACGTGCCAGAATTAACAATATTAATTCCAACTTAAGTTTTGGATGTATGTATGCATAAAATAAATAAAAATAACTGATTTTGTGTATTTTCCAAAAAATCATCGTTGGTGATACTAAGCAGCAAATATTTTGCCTTTCACGGCACCAAAGGAAAACAAGAACAAAATTATTAACATGAACTTGAGTCAATACTGTATAAATATACAGTAACGATAATAAAAACTACCCAAACAATACATAAAACTCACAGCTCTTTCTAGCAAAACATAGATCCCTTTGTTGAGTCCTTAAACCCTCTTAGATCAAACAAAATAAATTACAACACAGTAAAAATAAAATAAAAATCAAGCCACAATACCGCAATAAAAAAAAAAAACCAGTTTGAAAAGGACATGCTGTTGTGTGGAAGCAAAGAGAAATGTGATGCACATCAATGCCCCCAAAAGGCAACAACGCAACTGGTGAATCTGCACTGGCTAATGCATTAACGATAGTACATAAGCTGCTGTCTTGACGAATTACCAGTATATCCATCATACATGGCTTGGGATGCCCCAGAGTTTATACCCATTGAAGCAGGAGCTAGGCCATGCTGTCCAGACATTTGAAGAAGAGCTTGTCCTGAAAGGCCGGATACAGCAGCCTGACTCAAGGCCAGCTGGCGCTGATACGCCAACAACTCAGCAGGAGAATAGCCTTGGTTCATCCCTGCAGTAGGAAGTATTTGATATGGTTGTGCAGCAGGAGGAGGTAACGGATTTGAAGCTGTCCCAGGAGGCGTTGGTTTGCTACCCCATGAACACTGCACAAATCAAGTAAAATAAATGGTATTTCACTCACTCACATGAAAACATTACTTTTTTTTGTCAATGAAAACATTACTTCTACTCCCTGTGAAATAAAGTATAAGCAAAAATGAGTTAAAAAAAGCTGATATTTCAACTTTTTAACCCATTTTTGCTTATATTTCATTCCGGAGAGATCAACTTTTTAACCCATTTTATCTTAGGCTGTGCACATTACTTCAAGTTAGGGTAACATAGGGGTATGAATAGGTGCAGGCATGTTTGTGTCACAACACGAGTAACGTTACCAGGCTGTTAGCAAGAGAAAAAAAGATCAACACATCCCTACTATTTAAAAAGGACTTTAGTAGGCACTATGATATAGAGCAAACACTAGCCCCAACACTGAAATGGCAATTAATTAATTGATCAGACAAGCAATAGGTGAAAGGCTTCTCACCTTCATAGTTTTCCCACGAACTGGTCTTCCATTAGCCATCTGAATGGCCAATGCTGCTTCCTCGTGAGTATTGTATCTGACAAATCCAAAACCTTTATCCCTCTGAACTCTGACTTCCTCAAGTACCCCAGCCCCCAATGCATGGAATTGACAATGGAGTTCAGCTTGTGTTACCTGTGACCTCAAAGCAACAATTGTAAGTTACATATCAAGAAGATTGTGAACCAAACATTTCATAATTTGTAAGAAATAGAAAGACTGTCATTCGGATCAGATTAGATCTAGTTTGACATACATTCATCAAAAATTAGATACAAGGAAGAACTATTGCAATTTGCAACACCAAATAAAAACTATGTAGTTCAAAAAATAAGCGTTATACATTCCTCAAAGCTGAACACAATGCTCTAAATTTGTGGCTTTCAGTCAGAACTATTTTTATTCATTTGCTGATTGGGCTAATAGAACGTATGAAATATGCATTACTAAATTAATGACTACCTTCTTTATTCAAATATATTAGGGGACGACTAAAATTTAGTGCTAAAACCTATAACATGAAAACATATTTTGTAAATAGCAGAAGAAAAAATTGGAAGCAGGGGGTTTCCCCTTTGAATTCATCACTGTTTGTTCATTGATGAGGTGCAAATCAAGTTGAATGTATGCATCATGCTCAAAACGAAACACAGTCACAAACCAGATCCCAAACACCCCTAGTTTAGACTAGTCAAACTATCAGTCAAGTCAACATCAGATTCTTGCTTCTAGTTTTCACGGTGGAAACACATTGAAACTCGGGAATTGTAATACAAACGTGTATCCAAACATAGCATGAGTAATGTTAAGCTGATAGTGATATAACAAAACCAGAAATGCAAGGGTAACTCAGATTCATTTTGTTGAAAAAAAGCAGATCTTAACAACTCCTTCAAAACTATGTTTAAAACTAATACTAACTAAACCAACCAAACTAATCCCCACTTAATACTTAAAACTAAATTGTTGCAGGGTGGCTTTGGTATTTATCTATAGTTTAGCTGTAGAAATCTTGTTATAACAGAAACTAATGGGCTTAAGGCCCTAAACAGAATAGGGGCACAGCCCATTCTTATTGCCATTCTTATATAAACATATATGTCTAACACAAACAATAACCATAATATATCATTCTTCCATTCATATAACTTACATCATGGGGAAGGTTGCCGACATAAACTGTGGTGTATGAAGGATTGTTTTCAGGAGCATCCTCATTATTGTTATCTTGACCTCCATCTGTAACACACATAACAATTAACTATATCTCTCAGCAATCCCAAAATTCCCAGCATATTTACAGAAGTGCGCAACAAACAAACTAACAAAGTAGCGAATGGGATCTCAATTCCAAACCAATTCCAGTCACTAATCATTCAATAACTCTATAAACTTAGCTAAAGAAACAACAATATCCCAAAGAAGTAATGGACAACGCATATTGCAATACAAATAATTAATATTAGAATACTCAGCATGTTAACAAACAAGACTTACCAAAGTCTCACTCAAACTAAATTTTGTTTGCCGTGTTGTGTCTATATTAACTGTTGGGCTCTACAAATACCCTTTAACACTATGATAAAAGACAAAGGACATAATACCATAAGCCCAATATGCTAACCAAATAGTAATACGCATCAAAACTGGTGTCTAAAACATCAAGCAATAAGAAATCCAGTGCCATTTATTATATAAGGCAAGGTTTGTGTCTAACAAAAATGAACGCCCAAATTATGGATGATATTCTTTATACATTTTGATTAGTAAGACATCATTCAGGACAATGAATTTATAGCAACTTCCAGCCAACATTCTTGTTTCCAACACCGCCTAGTGAGAAAAGGCTTGGTTGTTGTTGTCTTCAACCAAATTTACATGGATTAACATATATAGGCTCAGAATTTCAGCTATTTAGAAAGGTACTTAGAAAGGTGCATCATACCTGAAGATCCATTTGTAAGCACAACAGCATTTTGGTTGTCATTGTTCTTCTCCTCCATTGAACTGGTACCAGCTCCTTTAGTTGCCCAATTGCATCTTATTTGCCTATTTCCCAGCCATTTACCTGCATGATGCAAGAAACACCACAAGTTGGAAGGAACAAGGTTAAATAACAAACAGAAGCATGAACAAACAGTATGAGAGTAAACAATAAAATGTCTAACCCGTCATATCATTTATGGCACTTTGGGCATCCTGCATATTAATTGCATAAAGACAAATCATTTCACTAATTCAGGCATTTCGATGATTTTTTATAAGAATAAGTTTATTCTTGTACTAATTTGTCAAGCTAAACAGGGAAAACAAATGCAGGTCAATGATAACGATCGTTGAAAAAAATATTTCAGAATTGTTCATTGGTTGATTTCTCAGGTATATCCCAGCATACAGAATAAGCAATACCTGATGATCGCGGAAAGAAACAAAACCATATCCTTTAGAGCGACCAGTTTTGTGATCCCACATAACCCTAGCATCACTGCAAATAATAAGAGAGACAATGGAAAAGTTTCAAAAACCAAAATGTCTTGCAAGACTGAGTAACTCCTAGTGAAGTTAACTACCCCATATTATCTAACTTTCTTCAACTTGCCACCGCTAACAAGGACTACAACATTCACCTTCAAAAAGAATATACCTATTCTAGAGACCCAAAAAAATTGCAATAAAGGGGGAAAAAGCAATGAGGAACTCACGAACAACTAGGATAGACTGAGAAGCATGCAAATAAAGTTGCATCAGTAACCTCTGGACTCAAATCACCAACAAATACATTGAAGTGCCCTGATGATTTTGAACTAAAAATTAAAGGAATATACAACTGAAAATTAAAAAGAAAAAGAATGCCCCCAAGAAGCAAAATAATCAAAACCAACAATAGATAGTGCATTTAAAGGTAACCTGACGTATCCTCCCTACTGCTATTGGCATATGCCCAATTCACCTTAAGAGCTTGACCATATCTGCAATTGGAAATAACAAAAAGAGTAAACTATTGTGGTGTTGCTATATATTAAGGAAAATTTAAAGACATGTCAAGGGTTAAAACTATCAGTAGAATCTGTCAAGAATTCAAGATAGAATGAAAGAAACAACTGTAGAGCCATCACAATAATACTCCCTCCGGACTTATTATAAGCAAAAGCAACTACCTACACACAGACTAAGAATAGTGGTTAATCTCATTAACTTTCTTGATGTAATCAAAAGAATAATTGCATTTTCCCACACTACCCTTTCTTTTCATTAAATTTTGTATGAGACTTATTTCATTGAAGGGTGTTTTGGAAATAATAGCATTAAATAGGGTGAAATTAATCAGCTTTTGCTTATATTTTGGACTACCAAATATGACTTATTTTTCTTATACTTGAGTCGAGAGTAGTATATACATTCCCAAGTAAGTGAAAAATGATAATCATTCATCAATCTCCAGAAAAGCCGGATGGAGAATGCCTTCACAGTTCACGTGCTATACAAATATGCAACAGAACCAGAATAAACATGAATTAAACATAATGCTTACAGTTGTCGTCCATGTAATGTCATTATTGCAAGGGCTGCGGATGCTCGATCATGGTAGTCCACAAAACCATAAGAGGACTGTAACAGTAATTTCACCAAAAAACAGCAGAAATCAGCAGAAACCAACAAAGGAGGGATCGAGGGTAGAAATAAGGACTAGAAAAATAATATAGTACATACGGATACTACTAGACTAAGAGCAACTGTCAGGGGAATTTTACTGCGCACCCGACAGCAAGGCTGGTGACAATGCCAATGGACTTGTAACACACAAGCAGGATCTATGTACCTATAACCTCCTTAGCATTTGTATTTTCTCTCTCTCTCTCTCTCTCTCTCTCTCTCGCTCTCAGCTTTCAACACATAATTCCAAGTTAGAGAAGCCTATCTTACATATTCACACTATCAAAGCCGGTATCATGATAGATAAGTGGCCAATAATTTGGACGAGGACAAGATACTACAACCCCATTCATCAAGCAGTAGAGTTCTCTAGAAGGGAGACGGCAAAAAACTTTGTTGGCAAAGGGCAGGCCACCTTCACCAAACAATTTTTGTACCGAGTACTGACATGCTTTTCTTTATTGGAATATGATGCATACCACTTTAGAATTCCTTGACAACCTATCACCTTTGCAGGATAAAGAACTCAAGGTATTGGGAAAAACTCAAATCTCACATAAAAAAGAGCTAAGATCTGAAAAGAGTTTATAAAAAAAAAGACACATTTTTCACCTTACAAGCCGGGTTTGTAATGATGAGTTAGGTTCAATCCAAAAACCTATTATGGTATTGAAGTCTATTGATTGGGTCACCCACCATATTATCCACGCACCAAGCACAATAGTGCTAGGCATGAGAAGGTGTATTGGGAATTACCCAAGTCCCACGATGGAAAAAGATAAGGACTTTAAATATTTTTAATAAAAAAAAGACATCTGTCACCATACAAGTCGGTTTTTTAGAGATTAGTTAGGCCCAATTTAAAAGTCTAATGCGAGGAGAGTTCCCAAAAAGAAAATCTGAGTGAAGTATGCAAAACAGACATTTAGTTGTTAAGACAAGGCTAATTAAAAAGAGGACATATATGAGTTAAAAATAGTAATATTATATATGATCATCATTCATCAGCAAATAACATTTGAGTTGAATTCTGAATCAAACCTTTTCTTTTCTTATGAGCTTGCACCCAGCAAGAGGGCCAGCACTCTGAAAAACTTCTGCGAGAAGTTTATCCGTGACATTTACATGAATATTTCCTACATAACTGAAAGCATGTAACTTCAGATTAATTAGGTATCAAAGTTGAAAACTACACTACATCTGGTAATCAGTAGCATCAAAATTATCTCTCCCGGATTCGGATCAATTAAAAGCACCATTATGTACAAGAAATTTGCATCTACAGTTAGAAATCATGTCCCAAAAAGGAAAAATCCCCATACTTGGGAACAAACACAAAACAAAACTGAGGACAAAAAACATATAAAAGCAGAAAGAAATTGAACACTCACACACTACGGCATGCAGAAGCATCAAAACCAGGAGGCAGATTTCCACTTGGAACAGGCTCCATCTACAAAATTTTCAAAAACAACAAATATTAACAAAGGGGAAAAAGATAAGAAGGTTCTGATAACTATAGGATGATACCTTAAATAGAATCACAGAAAAGTATTAAAAAAAATCAATCTTTCCTTGATAGTAAAAGACTAAACTATTTCTCGATGCCTCAAAAAAACACAAAGTGTCAAACTAATAACACAAATGGTAAACCCGTCAATTTCATAAAACAATTAGTTTACATAAAAACTAACCAAACAATCGTCCATTTGTATGCTCTGTATGTCCATAGGTTAACTATTCTTTACATTTCTTCAATAGACTCCAGTGGACTAGAGAAATTTTTAGCAAGTGTTGTGTTCTTTCTATTGGGATATATGTTGAAGACCTAAAAGTGGTAGCAAGTTATGTATTCTATCTAATTGGAAAGTTGTAGAATGGTTTATTATTGTGTAAAAATATCAACAAAAATACGATTGACACACAAAACACAAACGATTATTGCAACTGATTGCCAAAATCTACTCTTGAAAATGGAAATGAAAAACGCATGAAAAAACACAATTTGGTGAAGAAATGTAGCATTGAAAAGGGAAAAGAAAGGAAATGACGTACCTGAGTCATGGCAGCGGCGGCAAGCATGCCAGGGTGATGGTACATCTGCTGTTGTTGAAGCAAAGCTTGCTGCATGAGGGCTTGCTGTTGTTGCTGCAACTTTAGCCTCTGTTGCATATTCTTATTCTTCTTCTTCTCTCTCCTTGCCGCGATTCAGAGAGATTGAATAATTGATTTCTGAAAATAGATAAATGAAGAAATAAAGAGTAATCGAATCAAAACGTGTGTAATAATCGCGATAATTTTGAAAAAAAGATAAATCGTGAAAATGATAAGAATAATCGCAAATCGGGGATTGAAATCTGGAGTAGAGGGAGGGGAAAGGGAGAAATTTGTCTGACCGTGGTGATTTGTGAGAGATGGAAGTGGTGGGTAATGGGTATTGGTTGTTGGTGCTTCCCAAATCGTGGATTTTGTTTGGAAATTGCAGTGTCCTCTCTCTCTCTCTCTCTTCTCGTCTCGTCTTGATTTTCCAATCAATGTTAATCTCTCTCTCTCTCTCTCTCCTCTCAATCCTTCTCCATCCACTACCACTCTAACTCAACCCGGCTCGGACCGGTTCGGATCTTCTACTCGTTTTCATTATACTACCTCTTATTTCATTTCATTTATAACATAAACAATAAAATACATCTACTCATTTATTTTTTTTATTTTTTATTGTTTTTTCATTTATATATTTTATTGGAAATTGTGAAATATTAAATACTCATTAAATATATTAAAAACACAAACAAATTTTGTTGAAATTGATAATAGAACTCGTAAACTCTTTATCACTTTACAATTTATTCTCTAATTCAGTCTATTTCAAACACCAAGTAAACCTTATCATTTGAAAAGACAAAATATATGATGATAGAAAAATAATTTAATAATAAATAAACTTTAAAAATTGTAATTTTTTTTAAAAATAAAACCCAAAAAATCTTTTGAATATAAATAGAGAAAAAATATTAAATGTGATGTGAGTGTAAATTAGTTTTAAACTCACATCTGATTCATGATCATGTATTAGGTCAGATAATGATGGCCAATATTTTAAAAACCAGACTAGAGATTTAATCGATGAGAACTTTGGATAGGGTGAAAATATGTTAGATTGAACTAGGCTTTGCAATACTTGAATATGATCTATATTAAAAATATTAGGTTTGATTCTGACATATTACATGTCAAAGACACATTGTTAAAGTCTTGTATGACCTTTTTTAATTGTATAACAAATCTTAAGAACATGTTTAAAATCCTAATTAACTATTATTTTATGAAAATTTACACAATTTATCACGTAAGTTTTTGTAAATAGATGAACAAGTTAGCATGTCAATGAATTTAAGTTATATTTTGATATCTAACCTGACCTTTTAGAATATCTAATATTATATTACATTGTATTTCAATTATAATTTATAATAATACATTTAAATATATCAAACATCAATGTAGATCATTATGTTAAAAATTCATAAAATGTTAGCAAATTTATCATTTAGCACGAAATATAAAAACTTAATACAATAATAATAATATAAATAAAAAATTATCTATATGTTATTAAATAGGATGGCATGGTAGGCCTCAAATTTTTTTCAGTAGTACGTTATCTGACATTTTTAATTGAATAAATTTTTAAAAAACTACCGACCTAATATACTAGACCATAGACCGATGTCGGTCAGCCTAACCTATTTCCCTTAATTACAAAACACGATTTAATAAATTGATCCGTTAAATCAGATATATATAAACAATAGATAAATTTAAAGTTAGTCATAATATTCAATAGGAAAAAAAAAAGTTTGGCCCAGTACTTTTATTTCAAAAGAAAGGTTTAAAAAACATAACAGGCCACATAAGTTAGGCCTAAAACTACCCTAATCATTTTGTCAAAGGACAATGCTCATTTGTAGCTCAATTTTGTCCATTTGTCCTCTATAAAGTTATTGGAAATTGGAATTTAGTTGTGGATTTTACACTATCAAAAACTAGAATCTGATAAAAATGAGCAAACATCAGGGTTAGATGAGAATACAACTTTGTCAAAACATTTTAAGTCTACTATTTTAAAATGTAATTACATAATAAGTTTGTGTAACAATTTAAGTTTTATGGGATATAAGTGTAAAATTAATTTACTAAGATGGTGTATCTTTAATCTATATATTTTTCTTGTGAAAAAATTAAACCATATATTTTAATAAAGTTAAGTGGTCGTATGATTACAAATCACCGGATCAAATAGATGGAGATTCATCTTATAGAAAAATAATAATCTTGAGATTTTGATAGAACAAAAAAATAATATTTAGCATTCATATTGATTGGTTAATAAAGACGATAAATAAATATATGAGATCTTCTCTATAGCTTGTGATAATTAACAAACCAACTACCTAATTATTTATTAACAACCACTAACGTTTGTAATTAACTTCTACTAAGTATTAACTAACTTCCTAAACAATAATCATTTCTACTACATATATAGTGACAATGTAAAGCATTTTCAGAGTATCATCTAATAAGAAATCAATATTTTGTCATGTCACACGGTTAACTTCAAAATATATTATTACAAAAGTAATGGGATTTACCATAATATAAAATTTCCATGTCAGGATACATCTCATATTTTCTCATTTTGATATCAATGGTCATAATTTTTTTTTCCATAGATTCCCTCAACCAAAAGTAATCCTACTCACTGTAGAGATTATTAGAAACAATAAAACGAGGAATTAAAATCAGGCTTACATATGCAATAAAAAATTGATTTTAGTCTTGTAGAATAATATTTTTAGTTTAAGTTCATGCAAAATGCAAACTTTTTTATTTTAGTCTTCAATCCTTAACATTGTTAGTTTTTTAACGGCCGAGTAATTAATGACTTTAAACTTAATTCCAATAAAATGCAAGAAATTTGATTTTAATCCTTACATAATAAAAAAAAATTGTTTTATTTTTGTGTACGGTGTTTTTAATAAATTATAAATTATTATCATTTTTATTTAGAAGATATAAAAATATTACATTTTATTAATTGATTAATGAAAAACATTTATCAAAAGTATGATTATATGTTCCATCAACTTTATTAGCGACTTATTTCTAAAAAATAACGTGAAAAAATTATAGTTGATGTATTATAATTATTTATATTTTTATGTTGACGATATTAAAAAACACTGATTTTAACTAATTCTTTATTGACTCGTGCATGATTTTTATAATACATTTGTAATTAGTATACCACAACTATTCCCATTTTTATATAGAAGACATAAAAAAAAATTAACTAATTGATTAAAAATAAATATGTGTTCCGAGCATGAATTGTACGTTACAACAACTTCTTTTGTGACTCATTTTTAATAAAGAAAGAAAAAACGTGAAAAAACGGAGTGTTAAAAAATTACAATTATTGTATTATAATTGTTATCATTTTTATGTTGATGATATTAATGAAATAATAATTTTAACTAACTCTTTTGTGACAATAATTTATCGTATATGATTTTTATAATAAAAAAATTCACAATTTTTGTTTTCATTTTTATTATACAACATAAAAATGAAAACAATTATAATACAATAACTATAATTTTGTTCACACTCTAGATTTTTCATTTTTTTTCTTTTGAAAATGAGCCGCAATATAAGCTAATGGAACGTACAATTCATACAAGGAACAATTGTTTGTCTATAATTAATTAGTTAAATTTAGTATTTTTATGTCTTTTAAATAAAATAGAGAATAATTAAAAATAATAATTGCAAATATATTATCAAAATCATGCACGTACAAATGTCTGTCAATAAAGAAATTGATAAAATTAGTTTTTTTTTCAATTTTGTCAACTTAAAAATAAAAACAATTATAATGCACTAACTATAAACTTAGTTTTTTTTAATATTGTCAACTTAAAAATAAAAACAATTATAATGCACTAACTATAAATTTTTTCACGTTATTTGTTTGAAAATAAGTGTTAAAGAAGTAGGTCAAACATATAATCATACTAGTGATAAATCTTTGTCATTTATCGTTTGGCCAAAATTAATATTTTTTTAATATCTTCTAAATAAAAATGATGACAATTATAATACACTAATTGTAATTTATTATAACAACCTTACATAAGACTAAAACAGTTTTTTTTGCAGGGACTAAAACAAAATTTATTGAATTTTACATTAATTACTCAACCGTTAAAAAGATAACGGTATTAAGCATTACAGACTAAAATAAAAACATTTATATATTGAGGGACTATAACTGAAAAAATTATTTTGCATTGACTAAAATTAAATTTATTATATTTTACATAAACTAATTGTATATTTAAGCACTATTTTTACTCAATTGTATATTTAAGCCTTAAAATTATATATACACGTAAATATTTATCGTCTTGAAGGTTAACTTTATTAATAAAAAACATAAATCCAAATGCATATTAAGTACAAACTACAGACTATTTAATGGAGCATAGAGTTCACTTAACTGTCACATTATCTAAATTGAGTGTCAAATAGAGTATTTGATCAAGTGTGGGATTTATTTTTCATATATCCCTTTTTGATAATTTTTTTTTTCAAATACTCTACTATGAAACTAATATATCCAAATGTCATATTTTTTTAGACTTTCAAGAAATTACTGGCGGATACTAAATCATCTAAATAATTTTTTTTTTCTTCTATGGTCGCATCTCATCTAGACGCGTGACAAATTAATACATATTTGAAAAATGTGAAACACGCTAACACCTTCATATTTGGGCCAATATTATTTGTTTGTTATAGGTTTGAACGTTTCGTTGTACACTTTGAATATCGTTTTCACCTTGTACACATCATGTATAAGTGTCCAAAAATCATATTTGTATACTAAAATATGTTGTTATCACATGTGAACAAGGCATATGTGTATCTTGATATTTTCAATAGTTGCACCACTTGTTAGGAAAGTTGACTTTGAAATGAGCAATTAGTGGCGCTTCTTTTGAATTTACCGTCTCGTGGACCATAAAAGTATGGTTGCTCTAATCAAAATTATCGATTTTATGACTATTGGACTTATGTATTTATGTTTTCATAAATTTTATACAATTTTATGTGTATACCTGACCAGAAGGTAAATTTGTTGCTTGTAGTTTTTCGATTGTTGGAAATAGTGTCCCCATCTTATAACAAGTTGTTTGGACCAAAGTGGAAGGTTGTGCATGCCTTTTAACACTTCATTGATTAATTCAAAAAGGTTGGTTGTCAGGTGACCCCAACTGCTACCTTCATCAAATGGTTCATTTTTTTCGCAATATGTTGGCTAGCCATTTTATGGCCTATCGGTTAACCATGTCAATTTTACTACGGTAGTATTTGTATATAAGTTCATTAATTGAGTAACCTCTATTAACACAACAAAAAATGTGTTAAATTTTATAAGAAAAAATAATTGAAAATTACATTAATTAAAAAGTAAGAATGAAATAACTACACATATAAACAACTTTTTTATTTAATGTGTTATCCTTAAATTCTCACATGAAATTTTGTAAAATATGTCGGATGCATAACATAATATTGGTCCAAACCAATTCACAAATAGTTGTAATGCACCATGTGTTGTCGTTGATTGAATGGACAAGATTGAATCATTAATAGAACAATTTGATTGGTGCAAACCAAATCATAAGGATCTTAAATGCGCCATTCACAGTCGTTGATGAATTAGATTCAACGTCCAAGATTAGAGTTGATGGATTGGAAATGGGTCCAGTAGATGGTCGCAACGGGGGATGCGACCTTATGTTGAAATCGCTGTTTGGGGATGCGACTTTGTGTAGCTTTTTGTGGATCCGTGTCTTGGTTTTTCTTGGTTTTCTATTAGTCTACTTTATTTTAAAAATCCTTATATAAACACATTAGAATCTATTTCATTCTTTACACCATCACAACTATTGATTCCTTCCAAAGTTTATATGCCAACATTATCTATCAAATTTCTATTTTTCTCATGGAATTATCTACATATCACAAATCTAAAATTCAATACATAAAAACATTCGTAAGTATTTTATTTATTTACTTTATTTATATTTTTTTATGTCAATGTTTTATTTTAGTTTATGTATTATTTATTTCAGATACTCTCAAAGGACAAATTGAAATGTCATAGTCATGTTAATAAAAGCACACGACACCACGTTACCATATTTGCAAGATATCAAATTTGACAAAGTTATCAAACTCAGAAACTCGTACGTTTCATCTCGCAATATGTGAGTGCAAAATAACTTTATAAGAGATGTACTATCTTTTAAGATAAAATGTTTATGGTACCCTATTAGCGGTTTGAATGTTGGGATGTTTGTCAAACTTACTTAAGAGTTATCCGACTTGAGATAGCAACAAAAGGTAATTTTATTAAATTCACTTGACTTAAAGAAACATTTGACGGTGTTGGTGAAAATGCATTGGTGGCGAAAAAACAAGTATCGTGTCGAGCATACATCTTACGTATAATTGGAGGGTTACTGATGTCCGACAAATCCATTGACGGTGTACATTTAAAATATTTGTTACTTTTGAGAATTTAAATAAAGCATAGGGTTCAATAGTTTCACTTTATAGAGGAATGTGTCTTGCTACAAAACCTAATGCAATGTCAATAAGATAATGTACAATATTGTTTCATATCTAACATGGTATCGCTTGTTGTGCGTTGTCTCGTAATCCTCCGATTCATAAATATTTTCACTTTCACAAAAGTAAATATTACAAATAAATTTTATTATATTTTTAAAACTAACTATTTAATATATCACTAATATTATTATATTTTTCTTATTTTTTTATTTTTTCGACATATTTAACTCTCGTCTAAACTTCACTCAAGTTCCTCGTAACTAGGAAGTAAAAGTGTAATTAATTTCTAAGAGGAAAAAAAGTGTAATTAATTTAAGCGAAAAAAAAATTATCTTACCTAATTCACTTGTGGCTGTGGTGCAGCAACGAAATTGTGATTAGTGAATGGTGAAAGCTATTGCGTAGGGTAATGACCACGGTGAAGCACGGGAGTCTCCATCATGCTCCGATTTTGTGGAACCACCAAACCTTGCCATGCCGATACGCCAGCTGTTTCCTCCTTATTTTATTTTTTATTTTTATTTATTTTTCTCATTATTTTTTACTACTTTATGCTTCCTCACTCTTTCTTCAACTATCCTTTTCTTTCCCGTTTCCAATTTCACTGTCACCTCTTTCCTTTTTCCTCACTCATTATTTCCACTTTTTATTTATTTTTTTATTATTAAATTTCTTAGCAGACATGTAAACAAACCTTTACCAGGTATTTACCTTCATTTCCAATCATTTTTTATTTCTTTTATTTATTCGTCGTAATTATTATTAGATTCGATTACTTAATTCGGTTATTTTTCGGTTTTCTCCGATTCATGACGTTCTTAGCATAGTTTTTGATTCAATTTTCGTTTCAGGGTTTGACTTTGGATTTTATTATCCTAAACTAAACGGTGGTAATTCGATTCGATCTCGTTTTTCACATTAATCAGCCATGGAGATCCGTGCCGATGCAGAAACTAGTTCATATTCAAGGTTTTTCTTCGTTATTGGTTAATTACCTTACATTTACTTGATTCGCTGCTATAATGTGTAATTAACAGCTACTATAAGCTAATTGCATGATTATTTCGTTTTGAAGCAGTTTGTTTGCGGCAGTGTCATATGGAATTGCATCAATGGCAATGGTTTTTATAAATAAAGCTGTTCTCATGCAGTATGCGCATTCAATGACTCTTCTCACTTTGCAGGTATCATATTGGCTACTACTAGTAAAAACAAAAAAAACAACCTTTTGCAATTTTCACCTGTATTAAGAAAAGTGGAGTAGTTAGGATATTTTATGCTAAACCTTTTGTATACTGATGTGCTCAACTCAGATTTCCCCCCAAGACACTTAGCAATATTAATTAAGTATGTATTTAATTTTTTTTCTCTAAAAGAGGTTTATATTTAGTGACAAAGATGATACTTCTTCTGTCTCGTATTGAATGTCACTTTAGCCAAAGAAAACGTTCTAAAATAGGTGTCACTTTATATTTATAATGTAATATTAAGTATTTTATTTCAATTCTACCCTCAAATTAATACTATGTGCATCACTTTCAAATCAATTATACTCGTATTTATGATAATAGTTAACATCCAGTATTTAATAATAATAATTTTGTATAATTGTTACACTATTATTTATTTATAATTTTTCTTAATCTGTATGAAAAATTCTGAAATGACACTCAACAAGGTGCTGAGGGAGTATTGTTTTATAACATTCATTTATTGTTGTTTTTTGTCTTTCTTAGCAACTGGTTACCACCTTGCTTATACACTTTGGTCGAAATATGGGTTATACAAGAGCAAGAGGAGTGGATATGGCAACGGCCAAGCAACTACTCCCAGTTTCATTTTTCTATAATGCCAATGTCGCATTTGCTTTGGCCAGTTTGAAAGGAGTCAATATCCCAATGTATATTGCAATTAAGAGGCTTACACCGCTTGCTGTACTTATCGCTGGATGTTTCTTGGGGAAGGGGAGACCTTCAACTCAGGTAATGGTTTCTATCATTTTCTTAATTTTTTGTATGTAAATGTCAAATTTGTGTTTATTCCATCACCTTTTAAGCTAGTTTATGAAAATTAAACCAAAAATTCTCTTGGTTAAACTGTGGTCAACAAAGATCAAAAGGGTTATTAGAAAAAGCATTTATGGCTTTATGGCTTTTGTTGATGTTTTGAAGAGGGCATTTAAGCTGGTAACACAACTTTGATCTTCATGTGGAAACATTAATCCCGAGCAGATTATAAATTTGAAGAAGGAAATGAACCTTATGCAACAGTAGTGAACAGTATCAAGGTGTTATTGTTCATTTTGACATACATTAGCACCGAGATCGTAATAAAATTAAAGTGTGGGTTTAATGCCAAAGTTGTTGCTTTTTGTTTCATATGTCATCTGATTAGGTGCCTAATAAGACGGTTGATAGCATTTTATTATTTCCCTCTCTCAAGCTGACAAAAAAGTATTTGATGTTATATTTGCGGTTATTTGCTTTTATCTTAATGAATTTATTTATGGTAGAACAGCCATTACAGAATCTCAACATTAACTACTAATGTATTTAATGTGCGGACTGTAGTTTTGATTTCACAACCAATTTTTGTAGAGTTTACACTCAATAGAACATGGTGTACCTTTCTGTCAAATATCAGGTGACTCTCTCAGTGATATTGACTGCTGCTGGAGTTCTAATAGCGGCCCTTGGAGATTTTTCCTTCGATCTTTTTGGGTATAGCATGGCTTTCATTTCTGTTTTCTTCCAGGTGATATGCTGATATTTAGTTGTTCGTAATCCTTAAAATGGAGTGATGAATACTGTAATTGTGCACTCTTTTCTCACAGTGTTGCTTACTCTCCTATGCAGACCATGTACCTTGTGCTAGTTGAAAAATCTGGCGCTGAGAATGGACTTTCATCGGTGGAAATCATGTTCTACAATAGTTTCTTATCTGTTCCATTTTTGATGTTTCTTATTATAGCCACAGGGGAATTCCCAAATTCTTTATCTGTATTATTTGCAAAGGTCAGACAGACTCTTAACCTGTTTCTTAGTATTTAAATCTATTCACAACTACCATGGTATGGATTTTGGCATTTAGGGTTTAGGGATATCATGGTGAAATAAAATAGGGATAATGGTGTGAGGTGATCGCTTGATGTGTCTTAAAAAGCAAGTTAAAGACATTTTGGTGGGAGTAACTTTTGATTTTGGTATGAAAGATGGGTCTGATCCAGTAATCGAACACTTCTGTCTATAATAACTAGATGCTCTATATTATAAATTAACTGTAGATCAATTGACAGTTTATTCAGTTCTAAATTAAAGCCCTGGCTGACAAAGTGTATTTCTCAAGTGAGAATGACTTAAAGATTGTAGCAACTTTGTTGTGATGGTTGACATCTGAAGCAATAGCTTGCAACATATTTTGGAAATGCTGAAAGTTTGCATATACTGCTGATAATGTGACATAGCTCTGTCTATGATAAACTAGATACTATATAATTATAAATTAATTCTCAGATCAATTGACAGTTTATTCGGTTCTAAATTAAAGCCCTGGCAAAGTGTACTTCTCAAGTGAGAATAAATCACAGATTGTAGAAACTTTGTGCTGATGGTTGACATCTGAAACAATAGTTTACAGCATATTTTGGAAAGACTATAAGTTTGCATATATCTGACAATGCGACATAGCAATGTCATTATTATTTAGTGATATGTTGATGCGAAAGCTAATATCTAACTTAAAATTTGTTTTCTTTCGCAGAGTTATTCTTTTTCATTTTTGGTGATCCTTATTCTTTCGATGGTAATGGGCATTGTTCTCAATTACACCATGTTCCTGTGCACAATTGTTAATTCTGCTTTAACTACAACTATTGTGGGCGTTCTTAAAGGAGTTGGTTCCACGGTAAGCTAGGAGTGATCCTATGTTTGCCATTAAATTTTCCGTCACAGCACAAAAACTTGAATTTGCAATAATTATCCTGGCACCTATTGACACATAGACATTATCCATCCATCAAAGTATTTTACTTATTGCTTAAGTTTGTTTCTTATTATTTCTTCAGACCCTTGGTTTCATCTTACTGGGTGGTGTTCAAGTCCATGCTTTGAATGTGACTGGATTGGTTATCAATACAGCTGGTGGTGTGTGGTATTCATTTGCTAAATATCAGCAGAAAAAAAGTAAGACAGTGAAGCTAGTCACAGATGTGGAGGCTCATCGTAAATAGAAGTGGTTGATGATTCACCCCGAAAACCAACGGTTGCTTAATTGTTTCTTTTTCTTTAATTTGATTTATTAGTTGTATAATTGTATTTGTAGTTCAATCTCTCATCATTTTACAGTAATCACAGACTCACATAGTTGGAGGCCTCATAGGTACGTAGTATACTGACACGATATTCAAAATCCAATAAAATAATTGGACTTCTGTTGTGCAAATACAGCAGAATATCAGATTAGGGCATTATGGGTGGTGTCTTTTTTTTTATTTTATGCTCTGTCCTTTCGACTCAGGAATGTGAATTTTGCTCAATGGTTTGTAGTAAGACTTTGGTACCAACAACTAACAAGGCATCTTTATGCAGATTGGCATTCTTGTAGTCGTACTTTGGACATGTGTGTGATCACTCTGCCTCGCCCCTCCCAAAACTATATGAATTTTTTTTCTTGTAACTTGGGATAGAGAGTACTAGATAAGCTAAAGAGCTAATAGGTTGATTAAATTTATTTCTATTTTGATATTTAATTTGAGAATCTAACTTTATAATATGACATTATAATCAAAATCTATTTTATAATAATACATTTAAATTTTTTCCAAAATTGATATATTTAGTGTGCTGAAATTACTAGAAAAAAGTTAGCAAATTGATGATTTACAATTTAAAAAATAATAATAATTTAGGTAAAGAATATCGATTTTCTCTACTTCAAAATATAACTAGCTTGGTCTGGGTTTGATATATTGACCCGTAAATTGGTCTCTACTATTTCTACTCCTATTCATCTTAACAAATAGTAGTAACGATTTGTGAGTATTGATTTCAATCCAGAGACAAAAATTAAAAGGAAAATTTTCAATTCAATTATTTTTTAAAATTAGCAAAAGTTATCATGTTCATGAAATATTTAATTTAAAATGAAATAAAAAAGTAATTTAATGATAAATACAATGTTTTAAACAATTAAAAATATATTGTAGCCTTTTTTAATCAGTTAAAATAAAAATTAATGCAATCACACACTGCTTGCCAACAATGTGCCTCAGAGATATCATAGTATATGGCCTCCGACTACATCTGTCAGCGTTGTCTCTTTGAAACTGATACTTTTATAAACGTTGTGGGAAATTGTGAAGATGTAAGTATGAATTTTGGAATAAATTTTTTAGTCTTGATACTTATGATTGATTTGAATGGAATCTTACTTTCAGCGACATTAAAAATAATTCTTAGACATTGAAAATGTTATTTAGTGCTTAGAAGTTTATTTAATAAAAAAATTATTTAATTATTTGGTAAATAAAATTCATCTTACATGTGTATAGGCATGAACTTATATAGTTTATACCATATTATATCTTTTCATTTTTAACCTTGTTAGTCTAATAAATTCTCAAACTCGAAAACACCTAAAGTTATAATAATTAAAAATATAATTTGCTCTTAATATTTAAAATGACAATAGTTATTAATTAGCTAAAAAACCAAAACTATAATTACCTACACGTACAATTTTTTGTAAAAAAAATAGTAAGAATTATACAAAAACATGTCCTTTTATAATATTTTATAGTACCTGTCAATTAGTCCAATAATTTTTGAAAAAACACCCTTTAAAAAACAAACGAAGGAACTAAACGTATAAGGTCTGTTTGCGAGTTGAATTTTAGAGGAGAATATTTCAGATAATTAAGTTGAATTTTAGAGGAGAATATTTCAGATAATTAAATATATATATATATATATATATAATTTATAAAAAAAAAGGTAAAAACATGATACGTAAACATATAATACAATGTTCTTTTAATTTTTTTAAAATATCAAATTATAAATTTAACTTTTCAAAATATTTTCCCCCAAAAATTACCTCGCAAACATATCCATAATTTTGCTCATGTTGCATCAACAACTAATGTTGATAATTGATTGCCATGACGTGAGATACATTAGTCCTTGGGCCAAACATATTAAGTCATGTCCTCTATAGTCAAATGTAAGGGACACCTTTATTAAGTAGTACCGATAGTGGTTAAGTAGGTCATCGTTCCCATCGTATTTGTTTCATGTTTCTATAAATAGATAATGTAAAATTTGTATATACATTTATCTAATCAAATATTATTTTATTAGTTTTTTTTTTCTACAAAGGAAACACTTTTATACATCATTCCTAAAAATATGTACACTTTTTGTACATGTAAATTAAATTATTTAATTGATATATACTGTCAGTTAATTACAACTATTAAACTATTATAAATATTTTATTTATCATAACTGTATTAAAATCATGTTTATAAAATAATTAGAATGTATTGATAAGATAATTTTTTTTACATTAACCGTTCAAAACAATTAAATTTTTATTTTATTAGTGTTACTACAAAATATGCAAATTAGGTGCTGGGGCCTGTGAGGACATCTCCCGTGACGTTAAGGAGACCATGAGTAGAGAAGGCTGGAGTACAAAACAGTAAGCATAATGTATCAATTAATGAACACATGATATTGATTCAAAAATAGAAAACATGACATTGATTAAAAAATAAATAAAAAACATGACATTGCATGTGATTAAGGTGCAACTGTTCAGCCATACCATATATGCTCTCTTTTTCGTGTACTGTCTGCGGTTCTCTTGAAAACCAAAGCTGGCTATATACGTGGTGTCTCTATTTGTTTATTTATTTAACATTTTGAATATTTGTAAAAGTTGATATTTCTATTTTAAAATTTAAGAGGCGTTACAAATTTAGTTTATAAAGTGACATTTACTTTTATTTACAAACAAATTTTTATAAATCATTTCACTGATATGAAAATCTCAACACATCGCTCTTATGACTAGAATTATGGTCAAGCTTAGGCCTGTGCAGGCAAATCAACTGTACATGATCCAAAATATTTATTTATTTTAAAGAGAACTATAGAGCCTACAAAATACTATTAAGTGATAAAAGTTCACATGTATTATAGAGCACAAAAACAAAAAATGTCTTAAATTCAAAAACATAAACAATTTTTAGGAAAAAAACATAGAATCAAATTTTTAATGTTATTGATATTATTTATAATTTTTATTTTATTTTATGTTATTGATGCTATTTATAATTTAAATAAAGAAATATTCTTTTTTAGTTTTTAGTGTTTTTTGTATTAGAGATTCAATTTTTAAAATTATAATAAGACTTCTAAAATATTTGAGGCGGCTCTAAGACTAGGCATTTGGTATGTAATCCTAGTGACGCAATCACATGTGATTTAATGAATCTTAAAAAAATTATAATAACCTCTTATAATCTGAGGTGAGTCTAACTCAAAAGTTAATACTGACAAAATTACATTTGTAAGATGACGTGACATATCATGTGAGATTTTGACACCACATTGAGTTTTCACGCTAACATCCAATGAATGATTGTCATGTGGTATAGACGAAAAAACAAAACAAGACATAATTACATAATTACATGGAGTACAATCAAACAAACTAAAAATTAAAGAGCTTGAAAATGATAAGGAAAAATTACATGAGAGAGTATGTGATCACTTAAAAATAATGAAATTTTATAGTAAAGCTTATATTCATTTTTTATTTATTGTATCAGTAACAAAATCCTATAATATAGATTCAAAACATAAAATATTCGTTATTAAGGGTGATATTATAGTATTTTTCGGCATAAATAGACCCCAATAAATCTTACACTACAACAAAAGAAGTGCATTTTAGTTTGGTTCTAAATATGAGAATGAGTCTAATGTGGATGTTAGGTAAAAGTTTCTACATTGAATTGTTTGAATAACACCTTAAACTGTTATTATATAATAATCTTTAAGGATCAAGCATCGCATACACCTTTTAGACATGAAAGAGAAAATGTCTGTATATGTGCTATTAAAATAAGAGGAAAAACTTCAACCTATAGTTTTTCTCGTAGAAGACTCAACAAAAGACTTCAAAACCATCACACATTGACTCATTAATATTGATATATTAACAATAAAAAAAATTAAATGTAATCACATATATTAATATTGTGTTGACATTGAACACTAAAAAATGCTAGACATTGAAGATGCTCTCAATTTGAAGTATTGATACTAAATAAACAATATAAATATTGACGAGATTGAGAGTAATGAATGAAAGATACAAATACAAATTATAAGTATTATCCTATCAAGACTAATTAAGAGTTATTTGTTGAAAATAAGTATTAAGTACCCCATCAAGACCCTACTAATGATCATCCTTGACAACAAACGAAATAGTTTTTGATTTTATTTTGTGTTGTAGATATTTTTTTCTTGAACTATATATAAGAAAATATGTGCACATGAACTTGACGCTGAAATAATATTTTGTAGATAATATTGATGATACAAACAACTTAAACATAATATTTAGGAAGATTGAATAAAAAAAATCATTATTTTAGATATAACAATTGAAGTTGAAAACTAAAGTTAAAATTCTGTATCTTCGTTTTCCACACTATAAACCTAAATTAATTATTTTTATTTTATTTTTATAGTCTTTATCACATTATAACTATATATTAAATCCGATACACATACTCATCTAGATTAAATAAAAAGATAACATCAAATACATAAACAAAATTAATTTTATATTACACAAGATTGTATTTAAATAATTCTTTTCAAGACTAAAACTAGCAAGCAACATGTTAGAGGGACCAAAGTAATAATAATTAGATTTTGTGCATGTGGTTCTCCTATAGACTTATTCAATTCCAAGGCTAAGAACACGTGTGGAAGTAAAAACATTTCCTTTTATAATTTTCTTTGGTACCATGCTATTTTCACTTCTCTTTTTCCATTTCCCTTTTACTTTTAGTGGAGAAGAAGAATTCTGAATAAATAACGATAACAGGCTTTCCTCTTATCTCAAGATAAGAATTATATTCAGTCCAAGTCATATGCTATTTACTTGTTGAGAGATAAAATAATTAATAATTATTCCTCAGCTTTGCAGGATGATCATTATCTTTTACGTTTTCCCCATTTTTCTGTTGAATATTAATTATTTTGATTAATTTTAAATATTAATTTAGATTAACTTGTTCCCCCATTTCAATTGAAAATTATTGTTTATACATACATTTATTATTTACTTTAATTTCTTAATCAAGAATTTTAAGACATTCACTAGTATTTGCTTGTTTGGATAGGCCAATTTTACTATGGTAAGATATATAAACTGTTTGTTGCGATTTTTATAAAAGAATTCCTTTTAGGATGTGTTTCTTTTAGATTTTTTTATGAAAGAATTTATTTTTTCAAGTCAAAAATCATTTTGTAGAGTTTGAATGGAATTTGTTTTAGATTTTTTTAAAATGATTTTGTTAAAAAAAAAATTATATTTTTGGCTAAAATGAAACGCTAAAAATAGTATCTTCTCGCATTTGTCTCTTGCGATAGATGAGAGAGAAAAATGAAACACAAATGAAAAACACGGAACTTAATTCATTAACGAGAGAAAATGATACCTTATTTTGAAAATATCAAATTGCCCCTGTTCATTTTTGATAAGTTTTTATCTATCAGGTTACATCAATTCATTAGTTGCGTTTATCTCCTTCACGCAATGGCGATTTTTCTCTTCGACATTGTTAGTTTTCTCATTACATGCGACCTTCATCTAGGTTTTCATCCAGTAAGTTTTTTTTCTCCTTTTCGATTTTTCTACATCGTTGTTTTTTTTTTGTTGTGTGTGTTTATTTATTGGTTTTGTAAGAGTACTCAATTAAATTGATCAAATTTTAAAGTGTCTACGAAATGGTCATTGTAGTTTAAAAAAAAATCACTTTTACAAAATTGTATATAAACAAGTTAAAAATCATTTTAAAAAAATCATTTTTATAATAGTAAACAAACGAGAGTTATTTTTTTTTTTAAATATCTAAAAAGTAATCTCTAAATTATTTAAAATAAAAATCATTTTTATTTAAGTTTAAACAAACGCACCCTTAATGTGTTTGTTACAGTTTTTTTGAAAAACATAAAAGATAAGTTATATAGTACAATTAAAAATAGACTTTGTATGAGTATTATAAATTTGTTTTATCAATAATTTTTTTTTAATTTGTCTACATATGTATTATTAGAGTATATTAAAATTAACTAAATTAAGAATTTTGGTATATAATGATATGTTATTCAATTGATAATTTAATTTTAATAGTACCAAAATATATTAATTTTTCAATATACCCGTAAAAGTCTTCAAAAATAAAATATAAAAACTATTTAATTGAGAATTTGTTTTTAGTAACTTATCAAAAAATAATTTTTATAATTTATTTTTTTAAATAATAATTTTTATTACGACATCGACATATAAATATAAATAATTTCATTTTTTTAATATAATATGTAATAAAAACGAGCAATAATGGCCGTATATGATTATATAAGTCACCACTCACCAGCATTATGGTACTGCAAGTAAAAACAGTTAAATTTAAATTTTGGTACTTAAAATGTTTAAATCTAATATTTATATCTAGGTATGGCAATAGGGTGTGGCGGTGACATATTTTACCTCTCTTATTTTTGCACCTGACTAGTGGAGTAAAATCTTCACTCGTCTCTATTTTTTATCATGTGTGAAATTTAAGTTTTCATTTATGTCTATGACGGAGTTCAAATTTTTCCATCCGCATCGCACCATTTCATATATATAAAATAATAAGTTTAAAAGTCATATTTATTGTAATTAATACAATAAAATAATTATTATTATATAATAATAAAATAAAAAATATATTATAATTTTTAATATTAAAAAAATTTAATATATTTTTTATACAATAACAATAATATTACTAATAGGTAAAGTAAATATCCCAAACTCGTCTCCGACCCAGAGTTTTAATTTCAAAAAAACCTTAAACTCTAACCTACATTTAATTAAAACAGATTTTTTTTTTTATACAAATCAGAACGAATTTGAGTGAATATCCACCGTCGCGATCTAAGCCATCCCTATCTATATCTTTATAACTCCAACTTTCATATAGTGTAAGTATTACTTATTGTTTCTCTCCCTGTTTGGCACAACATGCGCACACCTTCATTTGAAATCCAGCTCGGATAATGTCTGTCAAGATTTGAGGTTGTCGGAAGCAATCTAGTGTCACATGCAAAATACTAATGCACAAAAAACTCTTTCCCTTCTAACAAGACAAAAGAGTTTTATTCAACATACGTCAACTCTACTTGCAAACTCCATTGTCCACCCGCTTGCTATTAATTAAGCCTCTGTTTTATGGTTATTAAGATAGAGTAAGGATATAAAGGGAAATCAGATTTTCTGCCGTCACTGTTTTTTGTATTCATGCAACTAGGACACTGGTACCTGTTTGATCTCGATCATGGTTATGTAAAATGCTAATTTAATTTTTAGTGTATAAATAAAAAATACTAAACTCAAATTTGAACTGTTTAATCTTGATCATGCGACTATATGTCTGCATGATTGCGTTAATTTGTTGAGTGTGGAGAGTCAAGATTCGTGTAAATGATGATAGATTAGAGAATAAATTATTTGACAAAAATGCGATATCTTATGTGACAAATAAACTCACTCTATAATCTCCATCATAAAGAAAAAAAAACATCAAAATTAATTAATTTATTATTATAGTTGACCTTTTGTATATTTTTAGGACAATTAATATAAAAAACAAATATCCTAAAGGAGAGTAAAAATGACATTTAAGAAATTGTTGTTGAACTTCAAAATTAGCCGGTGATTTAGCTAATAATTCTCAACTATTATTATTTTTTTTTTTTAAACTATTACACTTAGGAAAAAATTTTGTCACTTAAATGTGTATTCTTTATCTCCTCTAAATAGTATTAATCTAAATAGTATTAAGTACAAAGTTGAATTTTTTATCAACTATTAAATTAAAGAAAATATAAGTAAAATGTAAAGCAGAAAGAAAAAAGATAAATTGTAAGCAAAATCATAAGTTTGATTGATTGTGTCAAATGAAATGTACAATAAGGTATTTATAGGCAAATCTAATCTCCTAATCGAAATTTTGTGACCGACAAAATTTAACTTTGACTCACCTTATTCGATTATTCTTGCGATAAGTCTGTGTTTCTGCCAATTGTTGAACTTATATGGAGTCTTATTTTAGCTTCGTTTTCCATATCTTGTATCATTATGTACATTTTTATTATATGCACATTTATTACCACTCATGTTTGTGCTCCGTATAAATAATAATTTCAGTTCATGGGGACTAAAAACAACGAACATGATTTTAAGAGTGGAATCATTAAGTTCTACATGTTGTTGTTGGTTGGTTTCAACATTTCCATGATCCTCGTTAGACCATTTAAATTTAAAAAAGATTCGTCTAACTTTCATTCGGCTATGTAGATATTGATTAAACCCAATTCGACTGTTGGCCGTAAACATTTTAGATTATTAATAGCATAAACAATAATAAATACTCCCTCTAAATTGATATGCTATAAGCAAAAATTATATATTTACTCATTAAAAAAAACTAATTGAGTTTATTTAATTTATTCAAAATAATAAAAAGGTCAATTGTATTCTCCAAGACTCTCCGAAGGAAGAAATAAAATATTTTGTTTTATCTTATTTAAAAAGGTGGTTTTATAAATAGTAACAAAAAAATAGAAATAATTATAACTTATCAATAAATATGGACATTATACTCGATAAGAAAGAGAACAATTTCTCGTAAAGAGAAGAAAAAAAAATCAGAAATTATATATACATTTATACTGTGTCATTGTCAAAAATTTTGTATGAGAAATACCTCTAGGCACTTTATTAGCATTGATTAAAAAGTTTTCAGTGACAACTATGCAGTGCAAGTTGCAACAAAGCTGTTCTGTCTATATGGTCCTTCCTAAACCTTCCTCTTTATTAAAAACTAACTAGAGTTATACTTATACATCACTTATCCATTCCATAAAATTTGGATAAAATGGGGTTCTGTTGGTTGCATAATCACAACTTGTCCAACTGATTTTTAATATTTTATTTTTTATCATTAGGACCTCTGATTCTGACGAGTTTTTAGCATTCAATTTATTGAAATTTTATTTAATAAAATTAAAATTTCTAAATCTTAGTTCTAAGAAATCACAATCCTCTAATTATATGCACTCAATGTTTGATGTTAATGAAACAGCTTCTAATTTAAACTCAATATTTTTAAATTTTCTTAAAAATTAAAATTAATATTATGTGAAAGTTCCACATGTGACCAACTATGTACATGTCTCTAAACTAAGTCCAAATCTGAAATGCCTCCCTAAATTTTGGTCAATTTTTGTTTAGTTTTTACCTTGGCTGATGTGTTGGCAGCAGCAGATAATGGAAAAGAAGAATAAAAGAATATTCTCGAAGAAGCTGCCATTTGTCATTAAATAATATTCTATATTTGTATAAAAAATAAAAGTGGTGCTAAAAAATATTTTTAGAACACTTGTTAAAAAAAATAAATGATAATAAAAAAAACTTTTGAGTGAATAATCTCTATTTTTTTTTACAATTTTAACTTTTGAGTTAATATTATTATTAATGCAGATTAATAATCCAAATATTATGATTCACGTTGTTATAGGAATCTTGTTTTCCTTCTTCTTTTTTTTTGACAAGATCTTCATTTCCTTCTAACAAGTGGGTAGACCCATAATAATCTTTTTGTAATCTACTAACATGAATGATATCTTTATTTCACCAAAAAACAAAACATTGATATCTTTAAAATTAAAAGCATTACTGAAAAAAAAAAAATAATGCTAATTTTGAACTACCAATCTCAAAATTATAATAATATACTTTATTACTCTTACTTTATATTGATTAAAAAAATAATCACTATGATATCCTCCATTATTGCTTTTACCAAAAACAAAAGTCTTCCATTATTTCAGTCAACCATTTCTAACACTGTTTTTTTCAGGTGCATTTTTTTTCTATATCATTGTTACTAATTTTGATTACCTTAAAAAATTATATGATCACACTGTAAATAATTTATTTTCCTTTTATGAGTCAAATGGATGATGAAAAAGGGCAACGTGTATTTTATTGGGTAGTGTCTCATTCTTACAGCTACAACAAATAGATTAGATACTTTGCTTCACTCATAATGTGGCTTTTCCAATGTTAGGTGTATTCTAGATTTCAAAAACACCTTCATTCAATTCATGTTTCTTCACTTTTATGTGCTGCATTTTTTGTTAAATGTTGTGTCTTTAAGAGGGTTCTTATAACATCAACCTAAGAATCTTAGTTTGTGTTTTTTTCTTACATGTTTTTTTAGATCCATGTCTTTACTCTTTAGTGTCTTTGATTACCATGATGTGTGCTAGAAAAGATTCATGAAGTTGGTGTTTTTTTAGGCATTTATATATATACCCACACTTTGTGTTTGTTGTTTTGTCTGTGTGAAAGTGTGATCTGTTTTCATTATCCAATGGCTCCAAGATTGGATTTTTCAAGTTGGTGGACGAAGGATACGCAGAATGGAACACCAGTGGTGGTGAAAATGGAGAACCCAAGTTTCTCAGTTGTGGAGATTAATGGTGCAGATGCTGCATTTAGGCCAATAGAGAAAAACCGTGGCAAGAATGCTAAACAAGTCACATGGGTTTTGCTTCTCAAGGCTCATCGTGCTGTTGGTTGTGTAACTTGGTTAGTCACTGTTCTTTGGGAGTTACTTGGAGCCATTAAGAAAAGGTTGGTTCAAAGACAACATGGAGTGGCTGTCGAAAAAGGGAAGTTGTTGTTTAGAGTCATTAGTGCGTTTTTAGTGATTTCTTTGGCAGTTTTGGCTTTTGAGGTTGTTGCTTATTTCCAAGGTTGGCATTTTGTGAATCCCAATTTGCACATTCCTAATACTTCTGATTTGGAAGGGTTGTTCCATGTGGCTTATGTTGCTTGGTTGACGTTTCGCGCCGAGTACATTGCTCCACCAATTCAGGCGCTTTCGAAGTTTTGTGTTGTTTTGTTTCTTATCCAATCTGTGGACCGTATGCTTCTTTGTTTGGGGTGCTTTTGGATCAAATTCAAGAAGGTTAAGCCAAGAATTAATGGAGATCCCTTCAAGGTTGATGATGTTGAAGGATCTTTATGCAATTATCCAATGGTCTTGGTTCAAATTCCAATGTGCAATGAGAGGGAGGTATGACACCATACTTCTGTTTTTTTTTTTTTATTCAGTCAAAATTAGATTTTGCAAATGTCATAAGAAGATAGAAGATCTTGTTTGATGGTACATGACACAACATTGTACTAATGTAGAGTATTGATATCGTTACTTTTACTTCTGTAATGTAATGCAACACCTCTTAATAAGGAAAGAAGATAAGTTTTATCCTAGTAGCAGTAGACGAGTTTCCATATGATGTTGTCTTGTATTAGGAATCTTTCTGATATAAGCAATCAATGGCATTGCAAACATATGGAATATATCTTTTTTTCATTTAGCAAGAACTGATTTTATGCAGGTGTATGAGCAATCTATTTCAGCAGTCTGCCAAATTGATTGGCCAAGGGATCGTTTACTGATTCAAGTACTTGACGATTCCAACGACGAGAGCATACAGTGGTTAATTAAGGCCGAGGTCTCTAAGTGGAATCAAAAGGGAATCAACATAATCTATCGACATCGCCTAGTCAGGACTGGATATAAAGCTGGAAATCTTAATTCTGCAATGAGCTGTGACTATGTGAAAGATTATGAATTTGTTGCAATATTTGATGCAGACTTTCAACCAAACCCTGATTTTCTGAAGAAAACTGTGCCACATTTCAAGGTTAAGTGAATATCATGATATACATGGAAAAAATATTATCGGTAAGTGTTTAACATTTTCACATGACTTTTTATTACAGGATAATCCTGAATTAGGTTTGGTCCAAGCTAGATGGTGTTTTGTGAACAAGGACGAGAATTTGTTGACTCGTCTCCAAAACATAAATTTATGCTTCCATTTTGAAGTAGAACAGCAGGTCAATGGGGTGTTTCTTAACTTTTTTGGTTTCAATGGAACTGCTGGTGTTTGGAGAATCAAAGCCCTCGAAGAGTCCGGGGGCTGGCTGGAGAGGACAACCGTAGAAGATATGGACATTGCTGTGCGAGCTCATCTCAATGGTTGGAAATTTATCTTCCTAAATGATGTAAAGGTGATCATAAATTGCAGTTCCTTTTTAATTCATATCTGATCTTTTTCAGTGCATAATGTACTGAATACTGATAGATTAAAACTCTTATATATGCATGATATGGCTAGTTATGTCATCTTAATGAAATCGAACTTCTGTGTTTCCGAAGATCCCTAAAGTACTATCTTAAATTTCTCAGGGCCCATTTACTTCATGTGTTTCTTGTTTCCATTTCCGCTGATAAAATAAACATTGTCGCAAGAGTAAGTTTTTTAAAAAGCATTTTAAAAATAAATTGTTTATTTTTGAAAATTTTGAGAAATGTCAAAACATTGTTTCTAGAAATGCATTATCTGTAGTTACCTTAAATCTTCTCTCTATCACAGTCAAAAAGAAAACTTCATAGCTAAATGTCATTCCAATTAGCAGTCACCAACATACAAATAAAAATTGAAAATGTTTTTAGATAGTAAACAGGCCCTTACATTTTTTAAATTTCAGGTACTTTGTGAAGTTCCTGAGTCATATGAAGCTTATAGGAAGCAGCAACACCGCTGGCATTCAGGGCCTATGCAACTTTTTAGGCTGTGTCTTCCAGCAATTTTGAAATCTAAGGTATATCTGATACACAGCTTGATGTAATAAATAGAATAGTGATGAAGACAAACAAGTACTGAGTATTTTCAAGTATTGTTTATAAAATACACTGCTTAAAGGGTCTGAAATTCTCTTTAACTGCAGGTGTCGCCATGGAAGAAGGCAAACTTAATTCTGCTATTTTTTCTGCTAAGGAAACTAATCCTTCCCTTTTATTCCTTCACCTTGTTTTGCATAATCCTTCCTTTAACCATGTTTGTTCCTGAAGCAGAACTTCCTTTATGGTTGATCTGCTATGTTCCTGTATTCATGTCAATTCTTAACATTCTTCCTGCTCCTAAATCTTTTCCATTTATTGTTCCCTACCTCCTTTTTGAAAACACAATGTCTGTGACTAAATTCAATGCAATGGTATCTGGACTCTTCCAATTGGGAAGCTCTTACGAATGGATCGTCACGAAGAAGGCTGGAAGGTCCTCAGAGTCTGATTTACTGGCTGCTGCAGAAAGGGAAACTAAGTCAATAGAACAACAAAAGATCCATAGAGGTGTTTCTGACAGTGAACTTGTTGAGTTACACCAAATGAAGGAACACAAAGAAGCAGCTACAGAACCTGTTAAGAAAGTCAATAAGATATATAAGAAAGAACTGACTTTGGCATTCCTGCTTCTCACAGCTTCTGTCAGAAGTCTGTTATCTGCCCAAGGAGTTCACTTCTACTTTCTGCTTTTTCAAGGGGTAACCTTCCTTCTTGTTGGCCTTGATTTGATTGGAGAGCAGATGAGCTAGTTAGTTTTCGGGTAAATAGTCATTTTGGTTCCTAATTGTGTGAGGCTCTGTCACTATAGAAACTCTAAATGTATCGAAATTACAAGCATATCTCCAAGTGTCTCTTTTGTTAGTAATTTTATGGACCAAGTTAACTAACAGGAGACACATTCGAAGACTAAAGTAACAAAAAACACATTCGAAGACCAAAATGGCAACAAAAGACACATTTATGCATGTTTTTGTAAGTTTGATGCGTTCAAGAACTATTATGACAACGCTTCACACATTTAAGGACCAAATTGATTGTTTACTTGTTAGTTTTCCATTCAAAACGGTAAAAAGGTGTAGACAGATGGGAAACACCGCATCTTCTGCTGATTTATCATCTAAGTTGCAGTCCAGCAACACAATGAGCAACAAAGTAAAGTTCAATCTTCTTTTTTCCTTTCTGAAACTTCCAGTACAGGCCTAGAAAACATATTTGATATCAAGTACCAAAACAAGGTTTCAATGTTATTTAGCTCTATTCATTTTTCATTTATTCACACGATTCATCACAAGTATTCGATATACGAGGACACTGGTCATTGTACTCTACAGATATTGAATTCTTGTTAATCTGTTACAGTTAGGTGTATAAAATCTTCAGCTTTTTTCATTGTGCTCTTTGGTTGTATTTGTGATTTGAGTTCTGATTCCAGTTTCATGTTTTACCATTCCAAATGTTTTAGTGGAGTGCATCTTTCTGTACATTCATTAGTATCTCATGTAATAAACAATAACTTATATTCCTTCATTTATGTTTCACTCCTGTGTATTTTCTTTTTCTTATTTATTGTTACTAGGCAATTCAACTTGTGCTTTAATTTTGTGAACATGTGTTAAATAAATACAATCGTGTCGGCAGGAATAAGTAGAGAAAAGTTCTAGTAGGTTTGATCACATAGTACTCATATGGTCCCTCTACAAAAAAACCGATTCATGTGCTTAATATTGATTTATAATTTTCATAACTGACCCAATATGCCTTTATGGTATGTTACAACTTACCACTCACTATTATGATTAAGGGCGGGCTTGGCCCATTTCTTTTGACATATATGTCGGTCCCGATAATTTAGTTTACCAATCTGACAGACCTAAAAAAGATAATAGTAGTTTACCAATAACAACAGTGCAACACTTCAATCTGAATGTAACTAAAAAAGTTCAGCATAATGTTTAAGCCATCACATCGAGTCTTCAAAGTGCCACCACAAGTTTAAAATTACAAGACAAAAACATAAAAATAAGCAACAAAAAAGCATGTCTCAAGTCAGGAACAAAAAGGATATGGGTTATGCTAACAATTGTGAAGGAAATCAAAAAAGTTTTGTATCGAAAATAACGAAGTTTCAAAAAATTAAAAACACAACTACCAATATATTTTTAATATAATTTTTTTTTTTTTAATATTTAGTTACTTTTAACAAGTGCCCTTGTAATATAAATATGGTAACAATAGCGCTTTGTAATTGTAATATACAAGAAGTATGGTATGTCAATAAATTTTAATATACAAGAGGACAAGCTGACGAAAGCAACTTGTTGCAAGAAGGCATCAACTATGAGGACTGAGGAATGATACTTTTAACTCACGAATATTATTGGCACTATAGGTGTTAGCCCTTGCAATAACAGTTGTATTATCAGTTACTTAGCATTTTGCAATATTGAGCTTAATCATCATCAGGCTCTACTGAGAAATCTGGCTCTTCAGGCTTTTGCAACTTGAGCATCTCTACGTCCTTGATCTTTTGAATCCCTTTCCTTGTGTTTGTAGCAAATCTCGAAGCCAATATAGTGACACCAAGATTCTGTTTTACTTGTGTAGTGTTAGAAGTCACAGGTCCACGCTCTTCTTCGTCACGTTCCATTCGATGTCTTGCTTGTTCATCAATGAAGTACTTGTATTCCCTCAAGCTAAGGCTATTTGCCAAAACTCTCTTCTTGAACCGGCGCCACGCAGCCTGAATGAAACAAGCAGCCCATGTCCTCCAATGGTAAGAGTAGAAACGGAATGTATGCTGCAACTTCTTGCTGTGCAGACGTCTAAACTGATTCGCCACAAATTTAAGATCTTCTGCTCTAAGTGCAAAGGCTTCAACTTCAACAAGAGCTTTAACCGTTCTCGTAGAAGAAGGCAAGTTGAGTGTAGATTTTGGAAGCAAAGCCCAAGCAAGTAACTCTTCGCCACAAAATTCACCAGGCCTTAAGGTAATTGAGTTAAAGAAACCAGTTCTTCCACCATTTGTGGTTGAGCTTTCGAGTCTCCCTCTGATGATAAAAAGCATCTCGGTTACCGGATCTCCCTCTCTGACAATGTATGTGCCTAGAGTACTTAAGGATGATACCAATCGCTCGCATATCGCGTCAAGTAGTTGATCATCCATTTGTGAGAAAAAGGGAACCTGTAATTGGTTGAGAAAGCCATTATATGGTGTGAGTGTATTATAAACTTCAAGAAACTATTCTAGTTAGTTCAAATGAATGGGGAAAAAATGATTGAACATATCTTCCATGGTGTTTCATACTCAGAGAAGTAGGGTTTGTTACAAAGACTAATTTTGTTGTTGTCAAATAGCAAATCTTAGTTGTTTTTTTTATACAACGACTAATTGTTGGGAGGAACATACTCGTCGAACAAGGTCTAAACAAAGGTGACGTTGGATATCTCTGCGCAGGTCTGTAGGGAGGCCTCTTAGGATTGTTTCTTCGTCAACGCCTCGAGTTGCAAGCCATTTGTACTGAACAAATCTTCGGACACGCTCTCTGAGAAATGGTGGGAGCTGGCGATGGCTCATCCACTCTTCTGTGTCACGTCGCTTGAGCCTCCACTCTTCAAGTTTCACAGTAATAGATTGCAAATAGGTCTGCATTGAATTGAGCATGCTTATATACACATATAACAGTTCAAAAATTTGAAATGTTTCAATGTAACATTATTTTGAAGATCTGAAAATCCTAATTACCTGCATGTTACCAATTAAGTGAGCAAACAAAACCAAACCTAAGATAGCTATGAGTATTGCAAATGCAGTTTCCCCAACAAATGTGCTTGTATTTAAATTCTGGCCATAGGAACTGAAAATAAAGAAAGGAAGAGATTAATTAAATGTGAATAAAATACAAGAATCAATGAAGAAAGAAATGTGATGTACAACTAAATTTCATGTCAAATATTTATTTGCAAAGAAAGATAATTTAGAGAACACAACATAGGATAAAGTGAAGAGTAAGACAATCATCTTCCATAGCCAAAGCAGAATTTGTGAAAAATAACAAAGCCCAATTTATAGCAGAAGTTATTTTCATAAGCTATCTTAAATAACTTAAGGAAATAAACTTAAAACAACTAATCGACATGTCATAAGCTGTTTCTATAAGCGCTCCCAAACAGTCTAACAAATATTTATTCCAGTAGATACGTTCAAATAAGTCAATTTAATCGGATATCAAATCCTAAAATCAAACCTCAAGTTCTGCAAGCCCCACCACAAACAATAGAGATACTTCTCTATAAAATCAGAGGAGAGAACATTATTTTCAACTGCTATTCCAAAAATTCCATAGTTGAAACTAGTGCTACTTTCAGGATTGCAGTTACCGAACACAGAAGTAGTATTCACCCACTTCACGCGATCATTGTCGTTTAAAGTGCTACAATCCAAGTAGTTAAGAACACATTTCACAGGGAGGTTTTCATTTCTGCATCCAGATTTCCAACAAGTAGCATGCCTTTCAATTGACAACAAATACCATGATGCCCCCAACACCTACAAGAAAATGATTTGTTTTTTTTTATAATAATGTTTAGTATCTAGAAATGTTGAGACATGATAACTAACTTTAAATTATGAAAGGTAACTTGTGATTGAAGAAAACTCAACATACATGACTAGCTAACATGTAAAGTACAAGGTTGTAAGCAGCTCCAGCCCAAGCAGTCTTTGTGACAACACCGGTAGCTTTAACAATCTGTGAACTTAATGGAAAAATCATGTACAATCTGGGGACATATTGAAGCAGAACAATCAGTACAAGAGCATTGTTGGTATGATCAGCATGGGAGCTTCTGATTGCTGGCATAATGAACCAAATAACAATCTGCCAACAAAAAAAGACCAACAATGTACACTGTAACATCTCTTAAGGACAAAATATAAAGACAGAAAACAAAACCATGCAAATAGGCTCAAAAAAAGATGTTTAGATTGCTTATTGCATGAAACTCTTGCATAGTTGCTATGAATCACTTGAAAACTGGCATTATAAACATAAAGTTACATAACATTAACATTCTATTAGTATCTTGAACAGAAGAAGAAATAAATCTATTTTATCATTAAATATACTCAAAGGAGATTAAGGCTCTGTTTGGCAAGGCGAAACTACTGGTTTGTAACATATAAACTTGTATGATCAAAGTAGAGCTGTTTGATAACAATTTTTTCTCACAAGTTTATAGCGTATTTTTCACGATCTTATGACGTTTTTTGAGATACTACTTCATTTTTGAGCTTATAACCTATCATACTTTATCTCATTTTTACACTCACTATCTTAATTGAATTTTTTTTAATATTAATTGAAAATATTTATGTCATTTTCTATTTATCTATTAGTTCAACAACTAATTTTACCAAAAACTACAAACTCATCCTACCAACTTATCCGCTATCAGCTAGCTTATTCATTATCCACTATAAGCTAACTTATCCACCATTAATTACTTTTTACCAAACAGAGCATAAAACTACTCAAAATTCCACTGTTTTACACCACTATGAAGTTGTCAGTAGTAAGCATAAACAAAATATTGCTAGTTTTCAATTTTCTATACTTAAACAAAATCAGTATATTCAAGCAGAAGTGGTACCTGAGGAAGAGGCAACGCAGCTAAAAGATCTAAGAAAAACTCTGATCTCAAATACCTTCTAGCAATCAACCTTGGATCAGTAACAAGCTCACCTCTCCCGAAAACCCTTGAACTTGGTGAGACATAAGCTGTCCTAAACTTTATGACCATGTTCAGCATATAGAAAACATCAGCAAATGTCCGGAAACACGTTACAACGATTCCTAAATTCAAATCAGTATCCATGCATGATGAATTCTTATCAGTTGATATTGCTACAGAAGGGAGGTAGAAAAACAATGGATCAACAAACAGTGATAGTATGCAAGAAAATAGGAATGCCCTTTTCCATTTCAGAAAGATATCACTTCCTGGATCAAGAATTTTCTTCTTCCATGACTCATGACTTTCTGTGAAAACCTTAAACTTCTTCTTATCGTTATCAATATCACCGCGACTAAATTTACTTTCCGGATTAAGAATTTTCTGAATCTTGTAAACTGACATTGGCTTCTCATGATGTTTTCCCCAAACAGATTCAAGATTCTGCTTCATATCATTGGAGAACCTGTGATGTGAGATTTTAAAACCATTAATCAAATCAGTGCAAAGTTGTAATGAGCATTGGAAAAAAAAAAAGAGAAATCAAAGGATATACAATAGTAGAGGTTTAATTAACCTCACTAGCTTCTCTTTTTTTAGCTCCATTCTTAACAGTGAACTATTGTTGAAATGCTCACATTAACATTGATACTCCTATTGAATAATAATGCATTGTTGGAGCAGAAAAGCAAACTCTAAAGGGTCAACTATTTCCTTTTTACATTACTTCTTGTTGGATCAACAAAATGTGTCATGAACTTCTTACAATGAAAGAAAAGAAAAGCACTTTTTGGGGAAGATATGATATAAGTTATGAATCAAGACTCAAAGATGCAACTTTTGGGGATTTGGACAACATGGGTTTGACTTGGAAACTTAAAAAAGAGTAATAACCAACAAAACTGCCTCCCACTAACACAGCTCAAATAGTCAGCTGTGTAAATATATTAAAATGCACATTGGAGGTACAATACAATATAATACAAGTGTATCAGCAACGTGCAGACCATCATAAACTGTTTATTTAATTACATAATGTTTGCAGTGTTGTCAATCACAGATCGCGGAAAATTATGCCGTGTTCAAATTTTGCTATGTTACAGGACTACAGTACTGTTTTAGCTGTTATTTAACAAAACTTTGTATTGAATCGTGTATCACAGAACAATAGCAGTTAGTTAAAATTCTGTTACACTATAGCGCTATAGCGGCGCTATTTGACAACGTTGAATGTTTGTCATCAAGACAAAACGTACAGAAGTAGTTGCAAAAGCATATCCATCCATAGATTGTTTCACTTTTTTTTTTATAGGAATATTTTCCATTGAAGTAGATGTAGTAGGCTTAGAAAATCAAGACAAAGATCATCAGGCATCTAACTATGCATCCAAGAAACTCATAGATTTAAATTTCTATGTTATCATTGTACAAATACATATATGGATAATGTAACAAAAAAAATATCTCGGTAAATTTTTTGGAAAAAACTTAGGTGCAATTCTACTATTAGCGTAAAATATGTAGTGTTTTATATTTTAATTCTTTAATTAAATCAACATCACCATTATAACAACACCAAAGTTGTGTCTAAATTTTACTGTTAAAGAAGGTCATTCAAATAAAAAAAAATAATAATGTTCAAATCAAATACTTTTGAAAAACGAAACACTTCTATCTTTTTTTTAATGAAGTTTAATAGTCGTGGCCTGCACAAGAGGTAGAAGTTGACGGATCATAATATATAAACAACCATTTCATAATTCATAAGAAAATCATAAACTAGTAATCCCATTTGAATCAACAATTTTACACCCTGTCAGATTTTGATGTAGTCTTTATCTAAAAAAAATTCTGTGATTTTTTTATGAACATGAGGCCATTATTATACCATTAACCTAAGAAAACAATAATTTCTCATCCTGATTAAAACATCAAAAAGTGATCAAAGTAATAAAATATCCTTCACTCAGCTATATATGGGCCTCGATCAACGAGAAGAATGTGATTAATTGTTTAGCTAAAGCTTAGAGTGAGGAATACCCACCACTTATAAACACTTTGTCAGACTTTATCACTTCCAATTTGGTACTCTTAACACCCCCCTCTCACGCCCAGGATTGGACTGGACATCCGGAACGTGACCCAAGTTGCCCAGCAGCGGTGACCTGTAGCAGGTGGTCTAATGAATCTTGGATAAGCTCTGGAATAAAACTATAAACATTTTGTCAAACATTACCTCACACAATGTGAGAATCTTCTCTCAAAATGAGAGAAAAAAAAAAACTATGGGATCTAGTGAGTAAAACCTTCCACTATGCAAAATAATAGTACACCATAGTCTTCCAAGTAGCACTAAATAACAACCATCACCGAAAAGTTGAAAACAGACATTAACAAATAACCTCAACAAAATTGAGTATTCCAAACTGAATCACAGAGAAGGTAAAAGTAGTAGCATAGTATATAAAAAATACTAACTAATTGATAGGAATAACATACTGAAGTTGAAGACAAAACTGAGCAGATTTGCTACACATCCATCTACCATCGGAAACAAAAATCTTCTCTGGTGTAGCCGCCGGTTTATTGTCACGAGTTTCTTCTTTTTCTCCTCTGTTTCAGCTCTATGGAAATGGAACATTGTTTTTTTTTTTGGTAAGCACGTATCTCTTTTGAATTTCATATGGGCCAGGCCCAAAAAACACTAACATAAACTTGTTCTCTTTTTTAGAAAACAAAAACTTGTTCTCTCTCTCTCTTTTTTTCTTTTACGAGGAAAATAAAATATATCTTCAATATTTACACTGATTCAATTAGTTATTAAATATGCATATATATCAAGACCATGAATTCCTGAAAATGGTATAAAATTATTTTAATGCTCTTTTCGGTGTATATGATCATTAAACTCTTCTTTTAATTTTCTTTTTTTCCTTTTCTTTTAGTAACTAATTTGGTGAGTCCTACTTGTAAAATGAGTGCACCCAACAATACGGTATCATCAATCAATACTAATGTAACACTAGCATATCAGTTTTAATTTTTGGTTAAACGACTTTGTAGGATGTATTATATCTATCTATCAATCCATCATAGCTTTTAAGTAATTGCTTATTTCGTCCTCTATATTTGTTCGTAATATATTGCACTTAAATTTACACTACTAAAATCACACTTCCAATAGTGTATTGCACTTAAATTTACACTCCCATGACCTTTCTTCCAGTAAAAAGATCGAGATTTGAGAGGGGGTTTGAGCAACCATCTAGCTTTTATATTGCTGGACCAATTTCTTAAATTTTATTGTTAGAGAAAACACGTCTAAGTTGTTGGAATAAAAAATAGAGACAGCTAAAAAGACATTATTTTATTTATTTTTTGTTAAAAAAAAACGTTTATGACAAAAAAAAAAGTTAAATAAAGAGTAATGGAATCATTAGACGTCACCTCGTTAAATCTATTTTTCACTAAGAAGCAAAAAAACTTTCCTATAGAACCAAAAAGTATTATTGTCATTGCAAAATATTATACATACAAGTTTCATATAAATAGGATAACTTAAAAAGAAAAATCGAATTAATAATTTTTAGAGAAGTGTGAAAGAGTCATAAGATAGTTTGGTGGTTTGAAAGAGTTGGAGTGACAAAAGAGATTAGAGGTTTAACTCCTCTCTCAAACAAAAATCTTACCCTTCCCACAAAGAGAAACGAAAATGAGAGACAAAAGAGTATCTTAATCATGTCTCTCCTTCACAACCTTCTTTCCTTCGGTGGTTTACTTTCCTAAGATGATATGCATCTCATAAAATAATAAGTCATGATTTTTTAGAGATTTTCAAATATGTAGGTACCATTTAGTTTAGAGATAGAAAGAAATGAAATGAGACAAGATAGAAAGAAATGAAATGTTGTCTCATCCTTCGATATATTTTTTTATTTCATCATTATATTATGTGAGCTCCGAGACTCGGGTCACCTCTTGATTAGAAAAAAGGACTCGGGTCACCTAAATATTTAACACTGCTTTATAAAAAAAAAAAAATCAACACTGCCTTGCACGTCAATAGTGGTGCTACTTTTCACTTGGTTCATGGAAGGAAGCCCCTCCAACGTTGTTTGATTCATTGAAGGAAAAACCAAAGCAAAAGCTGGGACGCAAGAGTTAAGGGGAAGAGCTGAGACTCCACTCAATTGAAGAATCATTTAACTATATAAGTAAAGGAATGAACACCAGTTTTTTTTGTAGTAGATTGAATTTTCTTAAAGTTATGACTTCATAAAGAACAGTCTATTGCCGAGCCCATCAACCAGCTGTCATGATCCTTTCAAGATTATAGAAAAACAAGGAGCAGATTCTACCAATTGAATCAATCACCTAAATCATAAGTTTCACGTCGGATCGTATAACCGCAGAACCTCAGCTTTCTCTTGATCTGAATGACACATTCCACTAGAAACATTTCTAGATAGCCGTGTCATTAATCATTATGGAGGATGTACGACAGTCAAACAATTCTGGTGCAATGAAGGGAATGTCAGCTGTCAATGCAACACGGGAATAAGCATATCTTGCAGAATCAATTTCCTACATTGAGCCCAAGGTTGAGGGTAAGGGGACCTGATAACATTGGGAAGCAGCACGAGTAACTGCTTGATGGTAGTTACAATTAGGAAATAATTAGCAACAGAATTTCCTAATGGCAATCATGATCAGAAATTAACTACATACAGTCATTTATTAGGTGTCTATGTGACTGTAGGATGTGTGTTGCTGTGATTTCGGTGTTCAGTAATATATTATTAATTACTCAAATTTATTTCTCGTGCTCTATCAATGATATTTATTTTCATATCACGTGTATAAGAAAAACTCATAAGCACAACTTCCGTAGAATAGATATAAATTACCTGCCAGAAGTATTTTATGTCATCAATCCCGTATAATTTAATTAAAAAACATGCCATTTGAGTATTTGAAACATAAAGCCTGTAGCAGCCTGGAATAAAACCCATTCATAATCACACAGAAGGGCAGCCATGGAGGATATATCCCAGTAAACTAGAAGCACAAAACCAAGGTGGTAGTACCACAAGGCACCTCAACACAGAAGAAAAGCATATATTTTAACAAGATACAGAACACTTTTTAACAAACTAATAGCGACTGCCTTAAAAAGACTGTTCTACCTGCAACGAAACTAGAAGAATTCGGCGTAGATAAAAGAACATAAGCCATTAAAAGCAAGAAATTGACTAAACCGATTAGGGTAGAAGCTCAGGGCATTGCCCAACAAAACATATGCATACTGCAGTTGAAAACACTATATTAACAAATTTCCGTTATCTTTATCTTCTGAACCATCGTATTACAAACTCTTAAAAATCAACTTCTGCTTCGATGTGCATCCTTTAACCCATTTCTGCACAATATGGATAATCTCATATGTCAGCACAAATGCATGTAACAATACTTACTGCAGAATTAAAAATTTAGAAACTCAAGGTTGCATACTCATGCGCCTTAAGGTTGCATACTCATGCGCCTTAAGGTTGCACACCAAAAGTTGTCACCAACACTTATTGCAGGTTACAAAAAGTTGTCACGACACGAATAAGCACCTTAAGGTTGCATACCAAAAAATCAAACAAGCAAAATACTCCAGGCATGGTCATCAGATTTATTTTTTGTTCCTCCGTGCTGCTAACAGACGTATAAAGATGCCATAAATATTAAGAGCAGACACAAGACTTTTGTAAAATGGTACAAAAGAAGAGGAGGAAAAATGCCTGAGCATGAAACTCTCTTTATAACTTAAGAACACTTCAACACAAGCACCCCTATGAAACAGGTTTAAAACACTATTACAAAACAAGGTTCACTAAAATCATTAAATATAACATTTTAAAAAAATATTTATTTGAAAGAAAACACAAGTTTAAAACAGGCAACCATCAAGTGATACCAAGATAAATCAAGCCAGAGAGATGGAACTTAACCCGTTAGCATGTTTTACACCCTCATGTGAGTCACGCTCACGATAAGGAGGTGACTTGCTATAGCTGCGCCGACGAGGTGACAAGCTCCGCTGATGAGTTGACGAGCTACGCCGCCCAGGGGACCGCTCACGCTGATGAGTTGACGAGCTGCGCCGCCCAGGGGACCGCTCACGAGGACTGTAAATCCTGGTTCACAGCAATAAAAGGTTTGAATATGAAGCAATTTTATTTAAACATGTGTAAAACAAATATTACCGTCAAATCATGAGAAAAGGAAGTTACTCAACTAGCAGGTTACGCCCAATCATAAAAAAATATAACATGAAAAATGTCTTCTTTTTTTTTTGCACAAGTGAAGAATAGCGTGTTTTTTTTTTTTTGTTTTTTGTTTTTTTTTTTTTTTTTTTTTTTTTTTTTTTTATTTTCATCACAATACAACCATGTAAAAAAGTCACAGAAGCATCAAAATAAAGCAATCTAACCTTCTCCCATAACTTGGGCTCCTGCGAAGTCGTGGTGGACTGCGGCTCCGACGTCTTTCAAAACCACCACCAGAACGACACTCCCGGGAAAAATGACCAGGTTGACCACACTCATAACATTTCAAATTAGAACCTCCCCCACCAGACTGACCACGAATGCCACCACCACCACCTCTGTCTCCCCTTCCACCTCCACCTCCCCTTCCAACCATGTTGTAAGAAAGCTCTACCCTCCAACCATGTTTACCTGCTCCATGGAAAAAAATTGAGAAAGCAAGGTAAATAGTAGGAAAAATTAAGCAAACCAAGTGCCTTCCTATTGAATTGAGCGGAAGCAAATACTAATCCAAATTTTAGAATTGAAACAAAAAAAAAACACTCCTAGCAAAACATAAAGGTTGTTGAACCGGTATACATAGATTTCAATAAGTTTCATGCTAAAAAATATCTGAGATTTGTGAAAAAGTAAAACTCACAAAATATTTAACAGTAGTATAAACCAATGGGTTTAAGACTGGACTGGTTTAATATTTATATTTATATGTTTTTAAGTTTTATATCATATGATGCATATAAAAATAACATAATGATGTTTAATACTAAATATTATAAATCCAAAAAACGTATATATCATTAAATTTTTGAAATGTTTTCTTAACTGAATCAAAATAATGGAAAGAATGTCAAGCAATATGGACAATAGAGCAGTGGTTTAAAGATTCGTATAACAATAAATCCAGCAGGTTTGTGCATATAATCTTTGCGGCATAGTGGTTTGCGTTTTTTTTTTTTTTGTGAATATTTGCTTGTTTTTTAATCTCAGTGAAGAGCATTTTCACAATTTCTGTCAGAAAAAATTAATGAACTGCAAGCAAGTTGAGCCATACCGAACTGGTCATAGGTCCAGTTCAATAGCACGTCCAATATGATGGGCTGAACCTGAACGAACTAATCATAGAGTTGGTGGTTTTCTCAGTGAAGAAAGGGAGTGTCTGCTTGCTCATTAGCCTACAACTTCTTTAAATGAGAAAACAAAACTAAATTAATTTGTTCTTTTCAAGTAAAATGGAGTAAACAACATCTCTTTCAACACATCAAATAAGTAAGAGATGTCCCCCTTCAACACATCCACCAGAAACGGAGTAAACGCAAAACAAAATCAGCATGAAACGAAATAATAATCAATTACCGATAAAATTTTGGTAAATAAACAATGTCATTCTAATACAAGTCAAAAATGCTTCTACACATACCATCTAATTCACGAATAGCATCTAGCGCATCTCTGAGGTCACTAAAGTCAATGAAAGCGTAACCAGGAGGCCTCCTAGCAACCCACACGCTACACAGATAACATTAATAGAATTAAATTATGACCTAATCAAAAAGAAGTATAAAGTATAAAGGATAGTATAACAGAAAGATTCAAGAAAATCAAACTCAAAATTATCAACCAGCTACTAAGGAAATTTAGAAAGATGACAAGTCTAAAATCCAATTGAGAAATATGATACTAGTTGGTGACAGAAAATGCTAAATTCATGTCCAAAAAAGATTCGTTTACTTTCGTATAACTCCAAAAAAACGGAAATCCTCTTCAAGATCCCTCTCGGAAATTCGTGAATCAAGATTTCCAACATACACGCGAGCCATCGTTTCAACTGAAAAAGCGAATCAATAACCTGCCAGTCACAAACAACACAAAATTCAGAAATGAAAAAATAGAAGAAAACATTGATTGGCTCATGTATGAAAATGTCACAAGATTTTCAAGAATTCCATGTGAAGAAAAAAATACTACACCGCTTTGCATTTCAATGAGAAAATAATCCGAGTGAAGAAAACCACGTATTGGGATAAACTTACGGGTTTGAATTAAGATATAAGCTAAAATTTGAACCTGAAGAAAATGTGGTGAAGATTGAAAAATGAATGTGAAACCCTAGCAGTAGCACCTTCCTTCTTCACTGTTTCAATTCAAGTATGCTGAGAACTACTGCTACTATAACGTTCATAAATTTGAACTTGCAACGCATCAAGTGATAATCAGCTAGTATATATGTACTTATTTTAATTTTCATACACAATTTCATTTTATTTTTATTTCTCTTTTCTAATTACATCATTAATGTATTGTATGTACTGCATCACATTCTCTTTTATCTTTTCTCTGTGTATACACCTCATAAGTAAATATCACCAAATAGTTTTCCTAATCACATGTCATTTATAAAAAAAAGTTGTTCTTAAATACAAATATTATTTTAATTTATTAAATGTATTTATTTTTTTTTCAAACTTACTTTTTATTAATATTATTGATTTATTTTAAAATATGAAAAGTTAAATTTGACACGTTCAATCATAAATATTATATAAAAAAAGTCAAACACATTAAATTCATTTTTTAATTTTCTTAGTATTCAATCAACCTATTCTTAGTAGTATAAATGTACAGAGACCGAGGTGGTATTTATTTATTTATCAATTTAAGACAATCAACTATAAATTAAGTGGCAAATTGTAGGTACTAAACTAACCGCCTTAATAATACATTTCATTAATGAACTATCTATTTATTTAAGACAATTAACTATAATGAGTCAAAAAAAAAAAAAACAATCAACTATAAAAAAGTTACTAAACTAATCCTCTTAAAAAAAAGTAAATCGATTTCGCTCAATTTCACTTTCCCTCTTCCATTACTCTTAAAATCCGTATTAAAATTTCAAATCCCCTAATCCAATTAATGTACTCTACTTCTTTCTCTTTTCTCTAACCATCTTCTTCTTTGGTCTCTCTCTTTCTCCCTTTCTTCCATATGCCATCGTCAATATATACTTTCATCATCTTCTTTCTACAGTTCCTGTATCTTATTCTTTCTCATTCACTTTCATTTTTTTCATATTTGAGAACACATTCGGAGATTTGCAGATTTTCCACAATAGGTTCGTTTTAACTACTACATTCTCTTGGTTTGTTAGGAAACGCAAAAATAAAAATAGAATAAGTTTGGAATTGTTTAAACGTATCACATTTTTGGTTTCAGATTATAACTCATTTGCATATGCTTTTTTGGAGTCTAACAGTTTTCATTTATCTTATTGATGAGATAATGAATGAATTGTTTTTTATTGTTTGTTTAGTTGGCTTTTTTTTTTACATCAATTTAGCCTTTTTAAGAAGGAAAGTTTTTGGTTTGGAATATTTTTTGTAATAGTTTGATTTGGAAATTATAGTTTTTATTCATTTAAGTTCACTTTTAATAATTTCCATGTATTAATAGAGTTGATTTAATATTACACTCTTAATCAATCTGAATATTTGAATTATTAAAAATATTTGATTTACTATAAATGATTATGATATGACTTTGATTGGTTGTGAAAGTTTGTTGCCTTAAGCACGTGAGTTGGAGTGAGATAAGGTGATGCTGTCCAATTATAATAACTGTTTCGGCCTCACTAGATTCAATATATTCGTCTATATAATTAATTGCGATTAAGATTTCAAGCAAAATCCCAACACACTCACCAATCAATCATCAGTTGAAACACATGGAAGATTCCCACTATTACGACGTCATTATCATCGGAGCTGGCATCATGGGCAGTTCCACCGCCTACTACGCCGCCAAACGCGGCCTCAAAACCCTTTTACTTGAACAGTTCGATTTCCTCCACCACCGTGGTTCCTCCCACGGCGAATCTCGCACCATTCGTGCAGCCTATCCTCAACACTATTACTACCCTTTAGTCATCAAATCTTATGAACTCTGGCAACAGGCCCAAGCCCAAGCAGGCTACAACGTCTACTTCAAAGCCCATCATTTCGACATGGCCCCGTCCAACGATCCCAACATGCTCGCCATCATCAACAATTTCCGAGAAAACAACGTACCTTATGAACTCCTCCGCCGCGATCAGGTCGCCGATAAATTCTCCGGCCGCATCGACATTCCAGAAGATTGGGTTGGTCTCTCAACAGAGCACGGCGGTGTAATAAAAGCCACAAAAGCGGTGGTGATGTTTCAGACACTGGCGCGGAACAACGGCGCCGTTTTGAAAGACAATGCAGAAGTTACAGACATCAAAAACGACGGTGGCGTTGTCGTTTTAACAAAAAGCGGTGAAAAGTTTCGCGGGAAAAAATGCGTTGTTACAGTTGGAGCGTGGGTGAATAAATTAGTTAAAAAAATCAGCGGAGTTGAAATACCAATACAACCATTGGAAACTCACGTTTGTTATTGGAGAATAAAAGAAGGGCACGAAGGGAAATTCACACTTGGGAGTAGCGATTTTCCAACTTTCGCTGGTTGTGGAAAGGTTACTGTGTACGGAACACCCGCGTTTGAGTATCCGGGTTTGGTTAAAGTTGCGGTTCATGGTGGTAACCCGTGTGACCCGGATAAGAGACAGTGGGGCCCACTTGTTATGATGAATGAGCTGAAGGAGTGGGTTGAAGGGAGATTCTGTGGTTTTGTTGATTCTAAAGAGCCTGTGGTGAAACAATCTTGCATGTATTCAATGACACCTGATGAGGATTTTGTGATTGATTTCTTGGGTGGTGAGTTTGGGAAAAATGTGGTTTTGGGTGGCGGGTTTTCGGGTCATGGATTTAAGATGGCTCCTGTTATTGGTAAGATATTGACTCAACTCGCGCTGGATGGGGAAACTAATGAGGTTGATTTGAAACATTTCAGGATTGGAAGGTTCAATGTGGCATCTAAGGTTTAGGTAATTTTCTTCTCTTTAATTATGTTTTGGTTATGCGTATGAAATAATTGAGAAAAATGTGTGTTGAATGTATTATAAATTTATAATTATGATTGCTGGATGAAATAGTATGTTATTGTAGTTGATTGCAGCAATTGAAGTTTGCCAATGTTTTATTTGAAACTCGATATTTGTATCAATGTATTGCTCTCTTGAAACGGTGCTGCTAGTAACCGAATTCAATGTTTTAGAGACTAAGCTCATGGGTAGCTTTATGTGGTTTTCACTCTAATGCAGAAAAATAATGTACCTTTTTTTTTGGGTTTTGACGGTTCAGTTTCCAATAGAAATGATTATAGTAATTCTAAGTTCAACGTAAAGGTAAATAAAAATTAATTATAATTATTTCAGTAAAAATTTAAATTTTAATTCTTCGTGATGCTTCGTCCTTAATTAAAATTGATTAACCACTTGAAAATTACTTAAACCTTAGATGCCACATAATTTAAATTTTAATTCTTTAAAATTTTAATTTTAATTTTTCGCGATGCTTCGTCCTTAATTGAAATTGATAAACCACTTGAACTAATCTGTTTGGTAAAGAAAAATGTACATATAACAATCCAAGCGGTGACAACAATAACTGTAGAAGTTGGAGTTTTTAGTTCAAAAGATGAAGTGGGCAGAGTTGGATAATTTAAATAAGAATGAGTGAGTTACACTGTACTTTTAAAAAATAAAGAAAAAAACAATTGTGGACCCTCTTTATCCCCCTTTTTATCTAAAATAGGTTAGTTGAATTAAAAAGGGTTGCTTTGGGATAGTTGAGTGTGTTATGACTACTAAAATCAACAACTGTATCATTGGCTGCTTGAATAAGATATATGAACCAGAAAAAGGAAAACATCATTTAATAATTCTTAATTATCATTAGTTAGAGGACACAAGGCCATAGATGTGTCTGCCACTGTTTCGACCCAAGTAAGACATTTTTAGGATGTTTTTTTTAGTAATGGAAAAATTTTAAATTTTGGAGGTTCTCTAGTACCAATATCTTGAAGGAACTGGTAAAAGCTTCAACCTTGTATTATGCTTCGTTACTTTTCCTTTATTTTTGAATTATAGGTTTCAAGTTAGGAGCTAGTGTGCATTTAAGCTGTTTTCTCTCTTCATGCTGCAAATTGGATTGTGATTCTTGTACTCCAATTGTGGAGATATGCTTTCACTGATAGATTCCATCTCACATCTACTTGTTTCTTATTATGGAACAAGATGTTTAAGATTGAAATTTGCTTCCTCTCGGTTCTGCTTTATTTATTTATTTGTTCTTTTGAAATGGAAATACTTTCTTTAAGTGGGGATCTTTCGATTAAAGAAACAGTACACAACCACTAAATCAACAATTCAATCATGTTAATAAAAAACGTTTATACGTACATATATTCATCAGTATTTTAACAATATCTCACATGTTTATGTAATTGAACCAATCTATCTGTAACTCATAAACTTGTAGCTAGAACAATTGCAACAGAATTCAGTTTATTCTCTCTATTGAGCTGTTAGAGTTACACCGTTGGCATGCACTCCCATAATCCAAATTTGAATTGAACCGGCATTAGTTAGCATAGCTAGAACTATAATTCTACTATTCTAATTGACAAATGTTAGCATGGTCTGGATTATCTTGACAAATGTTAGCATTATTTTGAATCCTTGGCGTATTTAAAAATAATAATTGAGTACTAATCATAAAAAAAAATTATAGAATACAATTATTAGTGAGAAACAAAATAAAATCATACTTAACCTGGTATTAGATAAATACTCCTACTTAACTACAATTTGTTTTGGGTGAATAACAAGGGCTTAAAAGACCCAAATCAGAACAACTACAACCCTTGTAGATGTAGGGAAGTAACAAGAAAAATTAGCAAACAAATTATCAAAATAAAAGAGGAAACAACATTAAAAATTCTACTTTACCCAACAAAGGAAATATCAAATTTGGCAAGGTTTTGATTAGCTTCCTTTAAAACATGAAACTACTGGTAATCACCACCTTTGACAGAATATTGGTTAATTTAATACCAGGTGAAGCATAAGGGTCAGTCACTACCGGAAGAGTGAAACACTTAATATTTTTTTACATTTTTGTTATCCTTTTAACAAAAAACGTAAACGCAACTAAGGAGTAAATTAATGTAAATCGCTTTGGCTTGCATGTAGCCATTTACTAATAATTAAAGGACAAAAAACAGCAAATGTGTGTCATCACTGGCGTCTGTCATAGAAAAACAAACACGCGCAGCCAAAAGATTCTACCTTTTCTATACACTGAGATATTATTATTATTATTAAACACACTTTCATCACCATCACTCGCACACTCACTCCAATTCTCTTCTGAAGAGATCCATACAATCTATGGAAAATTCAGTACAGTTCGACTTAATTGTCGTCGGAGCTGGCGTCATGGGAAGTTCCACCGCTTATTACGCCGCCAAACACGGCCTCAAAACCCTTTTACTCGAGCAATTCGATTTCCTCCACCACCGTGGATCCTCCCACGGCGAATCACGCACAATTCGTGCTACCTATCTCCAACCTCATTACTACCCTCTCGTTCTCCAATCCTACAAACTTTGGCTAGAAGCCCAAGCCCAAGTTGGCTACAACGTTTACTTCAAGGCCCATCATTTAGACATGGCCCACTTCAACGACCCAACCATCTTAGCCACCATCGAAAACTGCCGGAAACACGGTGCCCAACACCACCTCCTCAACCACATGCAGGTCGCCCAGAAATTCTCCGGCAACTTCAACATACCGGAAGATTGGGTAGGCCTGTCCACAGAACACGGTGGGGTAATAAAGCCCACAAAAGCCGTTGCTATGTTTCAGAAACTAGCTTACGAAAACGGTGCCGTTTTAAAGGACAATGCTGAAGTAACTGATATAAAAAACGACGGAGGCGTTGTCGTTTTAACTGCGAGCGGTGAAAAGTTTCGCGGTAAAAAATGCGTGGTAACTGTTGGGGCGTGGGTGAATAAGTTAGTTAAGAAGATAATTGGAGTTGAACTTCCGATACTACCCGTGGAGACTCACGTTACTTACTGGAGAATTACAGAGGGGCATGAATGGAAATTCGCAATTGGGAGTGATTTTCCAACTTTTGCTAGCTTTGGGAGTGTGTATGTGTACGGAACACCAACTTTGGAGTATCCGGGTTTGATTAAAGTTGCGGTTCATGGTGGTAACCCGTGTGACCCGGATAAGAGACCGTGGGGCCCACTTGTTATGATGAATGAGTTGAAGGAGTGGATTGAAGGGAGATTTTCTGGTTTGGTTGATTCGAGTGAACCTGTGGTGAAACAATCTTGCATGTATTCAATGACACCTGATGAGGATTTTGTGATTGATTTCTTGGGTGGTGAGTTTGGGAAGAATGTGGTTTTGGGTGGTGGGTTTTCGGGTCATGGGTTTAAGATGGCTCCAGTTATTGGTAAGATATTGACTCAACTTGTGGTGGATGGGGAAACTAATGAGGTTGATTTGAAACATTTCAGAATTGGAAGGTTCAACTTGACCTCTAAGATTTAAGTATTTGAGTTCTCAATGAATTTCTCTCTTTTGTTGTTAAATCTAATAATAATAATAGAGAGATCCAAAATCTTTTCCTATGGTTGTTCATATGTTGCTTTGTTAGCTAGTGTTTGTAATTCATCTTTTTTTGTTTTCTTAGTTGCATGTTACAAACGATTCACGTAATCGTGACATGAGACTATGTTCAACTTCTAATCAGTAACGCTATTTGGTTGTTTCCCTTTTCTAGTTTCTTTTTTTCCCACATTACTATAATCAGAGGTGTGGGGTCTATCTTTGCATCGATTAATTTATTTTATACGGTAAAACTCATGTGTTCAACTCATTATAAAATTCATGGAGTAGAACTCCACTTAATTAACCGGTGAAGTAATTATTTGAGTTGGACCAATAAGACGATGAGAGTTAATGTTATGACAGAATCCACTACGGAGTGGGCATGGGCTTAAGCCATATAACAAGTAATAAACCACATGACTATGGTAGTAAATTAGATCAAAATCTTTGGACCAGATAGTGTAAGTTTTGTAAGTAGAAAAATGATTTATACGAAGCCACCTTACTGAGAGCAGCAAGCTACCAAGCCAATCAAGATCTAAAAATAAGTTTTTCTATCCTTCTATATTCTTAAATACAATACAAGTTTGGATCTTTAAAAAAACACATCTAAATAAAGAACTTTCGAGAATATAGGAGGAAAAAAAAACTTAAAAAGAATTTGCACAATGTATCATAATTCCAAGCCGCAAGCCAGACTATCTCATTATTCTCCATCTTTTCAACAAGCATGTGAAATCAATAGTATTAAATTTTGTTATTTTTTATAAACAATTTTATCTTTTTTTATATTATTATTTACATATGAAGATAAATAATTTATTAGTTGATAACGAAAATCAATCGGATTTTTGGTTAGTCGAAGTAAGGTCAGACTACTAGTAGAAAATATAGTTTTTAACGGAGACGGTTAAGTTAGTTATTTATTATCCGAGTTAACAAGCTAGGTAGAGATATTTTTAGTATTAATATAATCAAGTTAAAGTCAGTTTTTTAAATAAACGACTTAATAGGATAAGCGGTGATAATTGAGTTAAAAGGATAAGGCGGTAATAATTTTGTAAATAGGTGAAATTTGTTTAACGACAGTTATAACACTAACCGGCTTAAGATTGATAATAGAAAAAAAATGCATGTATCACATGTTCTCCCTGTCGTAATCGGTCTGATAAGAACCCTAAAAAAAACCTTATTTCATCAACTTTTGATCTCATTGTCGTCCCTTTCATTTGGCTTCACTAACTTTTGTTGCGCTATCTCCATTCTAATTGTCATCCCTATTCCTTCTGCTTCATCTTCCTTCCTCTCCATTCCTCTACTTCCTCACTGACGTTATTCGCCTTTGTCGACGTTTATATACATTGTTTGTGGGTGTCGGTGTTGTTGCACCATTTTTTGTATGTGTTGTTCGTTGTTATCATCACTGTTGTCGCCTTCCTTATGAAATGACAATGTCGATTACAAGAAATGGGGGTTTGAATTGTAATTGCCCATTTTTTTATAACTCATGTTTGATTTAAAATTAGTTAACTCAAGATCAATCTTGGTTTTTAAAACACAACAAATGCATAACATTATTGGTTAGTGAAATCACAAAATTAATTTCCCTACGTGATCTATGGTTAGTTAATCATAAATAAATAGAAATAAGGGAAGGAGAATCACAAAGAGATATATCATGGTTCACCCAAGGTGGGTTACGTTCAGTCCTCACAATTGTGAACTTTTTCACTAAAGTGTTCAAACAAGACCGTTCTTGCTTTTTACACTAACTTTCTAGATCAATCTTGATCAGTTACAGTATGTTACCTTTCCACCTTGAAAGGATTTCCAACAGTTACCTTTCCACCTTGAAAGGATTTCCAACAGTTACCTTTCAATCTCAGAAAGGGTTTTTTACAGATCACCTTTTAATCATAAAAGAATTTTTTACAATTCACTCAAACTATATTCAACACAATAGTCTTGAGTTACAAATGAGATGTTTTAAAGAGGTTGATGGATCTGAATACATTCAACCCTTGTTTGAGTTTGGATTCTTAGCAAAGGACTCAGTAAGATAGATCCTTGAATCCGGTGAAACGAAACTGGAGTCTTTCCTTTAATTGAAAAGCTTTAGTATTTTCAAGTATGATTGTATATGTGATAGATTGCTTACACTTGAAACTCTTGCCTTATCCTTGACCTCGAGGTTCTTTTTATAGGTTTCATGAAGGCTAATGACAGCTCATGTAGCCGTTGAGAATACAGTTGTCCAATTGTATCTTTAGTGGATAAGTGTTGTTTAAATTAGGAATTTTCTTGCTCTAAAAACCAGAACGATCTTCGTTTCTGTTTTGAGAAGTGCTGAACTTGAGAACATTTGATAGCTGTTAGATGTCATGCTTTTCTCTATTTCGTGTGCAGACTTCTCAGAGGTGTAGTTGCAGTGTTCTATCAAGTCTATCATGAATGTACTTGTTGCTTTATCAATTTGGAGATTGATCTTGCTTGTTTGATCATGATGCATAGCTTTTGCCTTTGTTAAACCGTTTGGAATTGATCTTTCTGATACGATCACGTGTTCATGCATCTGGTAACTTTGCACTGAAGGATGGTTTATTAGCAATTGAAAATTGAACTTGTCTTATTTCCTTTTTACGAACAGGAACATTTTTGGTTTGTTAGAGCTGAAAGCTGTGAAGAACGTATTATACACACCACTTATTAGCAATTTAATTATAACTTTAAGATAAACATACATTATTTGTTCATTTAAATTCTTTGGCATTTGACTACATTTACGTGATTCCGGTAAAAAAAATTTCAATCTTCTGATGTATTTTATTATTTTATAGTTGATAATATAGAATATACAATGTTGTCACGCTACTTTAAAAATTTAGTTGGCCTAAAAACAATGATGTTTTTCTCTATGTTAGTCTAGTTCTATATCTTTATGTTTTTAGAATATGGAGTTGGTCATTTCTTGATGACTCTTAATGATATGCGTGTTTCTTTGGCTATGTGGTTTTCAAATGTGTTACAAACTTTACATATGTATGATGACAAGAAGAATAGAGATGTGAAGTTAAAAGCACTAACCCAGCATAATTTAAGGAGTAGGAGTTTCTTGAACCTTGAAAGTTGGTGTATGTTGATTTTTGTTGATGTTGTTATCATTATCAAAGCATAAATGAATAGATATTGTTAGGTTCTATTGTAAGATTTTGTAGATAGGTGTCTATCTTTTTTAAGTGATGTATTTTGAGTTTGTTTACTCTAGTTTCTATACATTTATATGTATTTGTATACTCTATGTTCTAAATGTATTTTGTATAAAATTATGATTGTGTATGAAATTTTAATTAGTGTTATATTTTATATATGCATATATATAAGGATGAAAAATATATTTTTTTTATACAAAAAAATAGAGTTTTTAAGTCGGTTGAGGTGTAACCGACTAAACAACGGATAATTTTCTAAGTTGCTTGTTTTTAAGTCTGACACAGAACTGACTAAACAAGTCATTTTTAACTAATTTAAAAAGACATTTATGCACTAGTGGGCGAATAAAAGATACTTCGATCTTATTTAGTCAATTTGATAATTTGGCTATTGCGCTTGAATTCCACATTTTTAGTGTCACTGATGATCATTTGAATAAAAAAGCACACGCAAGTATTGTCAACGAATCATGTCGTGAAAATAGAAAAGAGGAATCGATTGTAAGGCATCACAAATTCTTAAAAACAGGAGTTATCACACATTACCACATAATTAGCCGCAAGGCTATATTTTTTGTAAACTATAACTTATGGTAAGTAGGATTAACATTTGCCAATAAACCAATACTAGTAAATTTTTGTGTAAATTGTAATAATAAGAGGGTAGAATTATAAAGAAAAAATAATTAAAGTTGCATTGAAAATAAAAAGTAATTTTTTTTTTGGAATAAATATTTTTTTTACAAATGTGGTAATTATTATGAGACATAGGGAGTAGTAATTACTCTTTGCTTGATAATTTTTTCTATTTTAATTTTGTGTTGTTTAACTAGTATCTTAAGGGCATTTGTTAGCATTACTCTTATAATTATTGAAAATTGTCTCTTAGATGACCAAATTTTTGTAGATAACTTAGTCTTCAATGAAAAGACATTCAGGTAGAATAATATAGAGAAGTTATCTATTGAACCAACATATTATATCATATTACTCACATGGTTAAAATTTATGGAAAGACATTAACATTTGCTTGGTTTGGATAGTTTTTTCGAGCATGAATTGCATTTTTTATTTTTTATGTTTCAGTTTTTGAATACGTTATTTGTGTTTTTTTTTAGTAATTAGATCATTTAAGTGACACTTTATTTACAACATTGGTCTTTATATTATTGTCTATTTGCAAAAATGTCATTTTTCGTTAGTTCAATTAAAAAAATGTCTCGTGTCGTTATAATAGTAACATGACAAATTATAGAAATAAATAATTCTCATCCTTTAAATTTTTTAAGTTCGAAAAAAATACATTTATGACCTTATAAGTTTAAATTAATTAACGTTTAGGCTCAAGTTTCATTTTCTTTTTCACCATCCCCTTCTTCCACTTAATCTCTCTCACGAAGATGATAAAGAAGATAAAAGATGAAAATTGAACTTGAGCGAAAACGATTTTAAATTTGGAGTACTATTTTTCTAAAGACCAATCTAAAAATCGATTACTTTTATAATTTATTAAATCAGAATCTTGACGCACACGTCAACGTTATAATGGCAACATGTCATTTTTTTTAATAGAACTAATAAAAAAAATAACATTTTTGCATACACATAATATTATAATATTATAAATGCTAACGTTACAAATATAATACCACTTAAAGGACATAGTTTTAGAAGGAAAAAAAAAATTATTTGAGAACTCGATGAAACATAAAAGATAAATAGTGTAATTTAACAATTTTTTTACTAAACTTGACTGTTAAACAGCTAGTAATTAAATGTTTCAAATATAATTTACTTTTACTTAGTTTATCAATTTTCCATGATGAACAAAATTTAATGGGCTCCAAATTGCTTATTTTCTAAAAATAAAAAAATAAAAAAAATAGAAATCTTTGAAAAGTACATTTAAGCAAATTAAATTCACGCGTTGAGAAATCAAATTAGTCGTAATAGATTTTGTTACCTTTGACAATATCGTAATTGATTTTCTAGATTCCGTTTCTTTGTATTCAATTCAATTCAACGCTGAGAAAATAGAATGATGGACCCACTTTCAACGTTGAACGTACTCATGACTCATATCGGCTACCGTTCACAAATCTTCAAAGTAATCTCATCCCTTCGATCAAGCACAATAAAAAGAAAATAAATAAATTATTTTTGACTCTCTCACGTCTATATATAATTAATCACATCCATATTCACCATTTTTCCTACTAGTCTTTTCTTTCCTTTCCGATCCAACATAAACTAACTTATTCTTCATTCCATGACATTGTTATTTTGATTCATAAATCAAAACCTAGCTCTTCTCTATTTAGTAAAAATGACATTAGAGTTAATCAAATTCCCAAAATCGAATGAACAGAAAGCATTACAAGAAGCTGCTTCAGAGGGATTAAAGTCAATGCAAAACCTCGTCAATCTTCTCTCCAACCAACCCTCTCATCTACACTCCGATCTCACCAACGAAACCGTTTCCAAATTCAAAAATCTCATCTCTTCGATTAACCGTACCGGCCACGCCCGCTTCCGCCGCGCTCCGGTGTCACTCCCACCGCCGCCGCCGCAAACTTCTACGCCTACGCCGTCGGTTCAATTTCAAAATCCTCAGCCTCAGAACCAGACATTAACTCTCGATTTCACTAAACCTAACATTTTGAGATATAACCCTAACTCTTTAAATCTCGAATTCACCAAAGAAACCTTCAGCGTTTCATCTAACTCCTCGTTCATGTCCTCCGCCATCACCGGCGACGGCAGCGTTTCCAACGGCAAATTAGGTTCGTCTCTCTTCATCACACCCGCCGTTTCCGCCGGGAAACCGCCTCTTTCATCTTCGTCGTTGAAAATTAGATGTCACGATCACTCCGACGACGTCTCCGGAAAACGCTCCGGTTCCAACAAATGCCACTGCATCAAGAAAAGGTACACCCGCGTCACACCGTATAATAATTCCTTATTTCCAATAATTTTTAACGAGTCACGAGTGACTCAGTCGCGTAGTGGGTGAAGAAACGAATCTTTTATGAGAGTCAACGATTTCGGTAGTTGTGAAGTTAAAGTTGTTACTAGTAAATGGTCACGGCACGCGTGAAAGCGAAACATGGTTTTGTCATGTGCCGCGTTTGTCAACAAACGAATTTTTGGAAATACTTTCTTTGAAAAAACACAAAGAAAATCAAACTTCCCAAACAGAACCCTGTTCCCCACTCTGTCGATATTTGTCCTTTAGTTATTATTATGCTTTTGACTGCTGACTAGTAAACATAACACATGATATATGTTAGCTGTAGCGGCGCATTATAACGTTTTTTTTTAATTTACTTTCAGGAAAAATCGTGTGAAGAGAACGATAAGAGTTCCCGCGGTTAGTTCGAAGATCGCTGATATTCCGCCGGACGAGTATTCGTGGAGGAAATACGGCCAGAAACCGATAAAGGGATCACCGTATCCACGGTGAGTGATGTGTGGTTTATGGCCGTTGATTTATTTTGACTTTGGTCAAAGAGGTGTTTATTGACGTTGATTTTGTTTATTTGTTTCAGTGGGTATTATAAGTGCAGTACAGTGAGAGGGTGTCCAGCGAGGAAACACGTGGAGCGGGCTATTGATGATCCTACGATGCTGATTGTAACGTACGAAGGGGAGCATAGACATGAGATTCAGACCGCGATGCAGGAGAATATTTCTGGGACTGTGGGTTTGGTATTCGAGTCAACGTTAGGTGGAAATTAAAAATGGGAATATTGGATTATTTTTTTTAATTGGAATCCTGATGGTAGTTAAGTTACTTTAGACACTAGTAGTTAGTTACTAGTTGCAATGTAAATCTGGTCTGATTGGGGAAAATTATATTAATACTATATTGTTACTACTACTGTTATTATATGGTAGAGAATCTTAACTATTCTTTTCCCATAACACAGTCTTACCCGATGGTTTGTCGTTTATTAATTAGTAATTTTTTGTTATGATTTATTGTTTATTCTAAAATATTTGTCCCAACTCAACTTTTTAAATAACATTTTGCGCGAATAATTTTGATTATCATAAAAATAAATATAAAGAAAAAGTACTCAGTGAAACTATATTTTTTATACATAGAATTTCAACCTCTAACCTTCAATTAGTTATCCGTTGATTGAATTTTCTAAACCCACAACCAATTGTAACGAAAATTCATTTCTCAATTTTTTTTTACACATTAATTTCAACCCACATGTCTCTCCCTCCCTTACGAACACAGAAAATTAGTAGAGTGTCGTCAATGTTCATTATAATTTCATATGATATATTATTTTTAAACACTGCTTCATAGTAAATTACATGAAAGTTGTCTACATTAACCTTCCCCATAAAATAAAGTCCAAATGTTGTAAAGTCAAATACGGATACGTCCTAAATGAAAATTTGACCCCGTATTCCCACAATTATCCCTATACTCCAAAAAAGTCAATGAAAATACCATAATACCTTCGTATATATTACGTCAAAATTTTTATTTTTACTGGAAAACTTTTTTCAAGTTTTCCAGAAATAATGAACTACCGGAAAACTTGTTAGTGACTTTTTCGAAAGTTACCGGAAAACTTCACCCACAAGTTTTCCGGTAGTTTCAGATTTTTTATTTTATTTTAATTTTTTTATTATATTAATATTTAATTAATTTATTTGATTTTAACAATATTTTTTTTAGGTGGTAGGGATAGAGGTAAAGACTACAAATTTATAGCCACGAGCGACTTTTTAGTGCCACAACCATCCCAAAATTTTCAATAATTTTTTAAGTGATGCAAAAAAAATTAATAAAAATTAATTTTTTTAAAAAAATAAGGGTGTACCGGAAATCTTGTCGGGAAAACTTTTCCGGAAACACGTTCTGTACAGGAAAAGTTGGAGAAAGTTTTCCGGTACACACATTTTTTACTTCTGTATCGGAAATCTTTTTTTTAAGTTTTTCGGAAACATCCTTCTGTACCGGAAAACTTGTAAAAAGGTTTTCGGTAATACTCTGTGTACCGGAATTCTTGAAAATAGTTTTCCGAAAGTGAAAGTGAATTTTGTAAAAAAAAAAAATTGAGGATATTTTAGGCTTTTTCAAAAAATTGTGGAGGTATAAAGATAAAAGTTGGGGTACATGTTCAAATTTTCGTCCTAATCTTCGTACGTGGATCCCAAAGATTGTCGTGGGCCTTGCAAATTTCAAATATCTTGCCCACTGTCCAGGATGTTTTGTTCAGCTACAATTTTGATAGTTTTGAAGAAGAAAAAAGCTACAGTTTTGATAGCAAAAAGAGTGAGAATAATAGTTTTGTTGTTCAAAATAGTGAGAATTAGAAAATTCATCAAATTTATAAAGATATTTATTCATTTATATTTAAGAGCATTAGTTAATATAGTCCATCTGTCAAAATATCTTTTTGCAAAATATCTATCAAATCAAACCAAATGCATGTATGTTGTCTTCAATCTTCTCTTGCATGCATCAAGAAAAATAATCATTTTGAGATTATAATTTTAAATTCAGAAAAAAATTATAAAATTGATGAACATTCTTAAAATTTAAAATATAAAACTCTTACTTTGTAAATTTAAAAATTAGATTACTCAACACTTATAATTTAAATTTTTTTTCACCGAAACAAAAATATAAACGACAAAGAACAAATAACAAAGTTAAAACAACTCATATAGTATTTCAACTTAATTTTAACAAATTTAGTCTTTTATTTTTTTATTTATTTGACCCTTTGCATTTTAAATGTTTTAAATTATTAACATCGTTATTCTATTTTATAGAATCTGTTATATTTCAATTAAAAAAGGCATATGGGTCAATGACAAGAATGATATTATGACAGCGACAATAACAAGTATTTGGGAGTTGCCATAGTCATCGATCATCATTTGAAAGTGGTATTGAGATGTTTAATTAGAGATTAGTTATTTCAAATTGAGGGAGAGTTAGAGCCGGGAAAATGGGTCAGGCATACCGCAAAAACTTAGGTAGATTGTTTTCTCAATTATTTTGACTGAATTTTGCAAATTGTTTTCTAAATTTTACATAAAACATTTAATAAGTATATTGAACATCTATTAGCATATGTTCATACAAGAAAAAATAGATTTGAAGTTCCATTATATAGACGTTTAAATTTAATTGTATGACTTATAGTTATGAGATCATAATTTCTAAATTCTACTTTGGAACTATGAAATCATGTATGTTGAGATTTTGATTCACATCAAGCCAGCAAGTTACTATATGTAAGTCATTCCCTTAAATTTTAGGTTTAAATCCTACCATTCCTCATCTTAGTGAATTTTTGGATGTGTTATGTATATTTCAATTGTTCCAATATAATACACTAAGATGAATCCTAAAAGAATATCGGAAAAATATTCTCGATATGAAACTCCATCTATTATAGAGTATTATAGTCAATTTGGCTAATTATCAATTGATGAATTAATTTTCCAACATGGAGATAATAAGCCACTGAAAGTGTGAACTAGAAGTTCAAATGAATTACTTGAAACATATTATTATCTGGTATTGATCCTCATATAAAAGTAATGTGAACTAGTAGTTCAAAGCATAATTCATTTGCAAAGTTAAGCAAGATTAATATCAACGGTAAATGTTTCTATCAAATTATATGTCCATGTTTGACAATATAATATTGCAAATGAGTCTCAATCGCGCATGAAACTAGGAGACCAGTCGATTCCAAAGACAAAAAAAATCCTCAAACAATAAAAGAAGCTAACGGATAAAAAAAAGTGGCTCAAGTGAGGATATGAAAATTTCATTAGAGTAGTTTGACATAATTGATTTTTTATTCCATAATAATTGATTAGATACCTAAAACTTGTGAAAATAAAGAGATCTCAAGAAATTATGTCAATAATAAAATACAATGGAACCGACGTGAAGTTAACGTTGATAATGTTTTTGCATATAATATAGCACTATGTGTGATCAATGATAATGATGATCATGAACTAAAGTTTAATACAAACTATATACGAATAAATGCTTTGAAAAAAAAATTGAAGTTAAATTAAGCTCAATCCATAATGCAAAAGACTTCAGACTAGTAGTTCGCACATCTGATGATGTAAAACTCATTAGCTATGGTTGAATCTTCGCGTGATAAGAACATGAGATGAAGAAATACATATTCACCTAAAGTGAATTCAAGAACCATTTCATATTTGATTAAAGTTAGTAACCATCAAAGGCTCAATTTATATGAAAGATGTGTTACAACGTATTTGTATGACTCACTTTATAGTGATTATTATAAGAAACTCCCCAAAGAATTTAATTTATTGGGACGTACAATTCAAACTATTGAAAAGATGCCTTAATCAAAATGAGTAAGTTTCTTTATGTGCTCAAACAATATAGAGGAACCGTTGTGTAATATTCTTGTGTGAATATTTACTAAATGAGGATATGGAAAAGCCATCATTTTCAAGTCGTTTGAAGAAAATATTTGTTTGAGATTACAAAATAATTATTTGAAAAAAAATTGTAAATTGTGAAGCTTATATAGCAAATGCTCCATAATGGTTATATATGAACAAATCAAATTAGTTTTGAATATTGTAAGGTCATCATTGGTGGACAAATATATTTTTAGAGCTCGAGAAAATGATGATTTCGACTTAGTCACGAAATACCAGATATTAGTGCAATCAAATGATAATATATCTTGCTAATTATTTGTTGTTAAATATTATCTATTGTTAATCTATTAGTGAGGTGAACTTCTTTATATATAAAACAACAAATATACTTTGTTATATTAGAGATACATGTTATTTGTATAATTCTCATAATAGTAAATATCACAAATGAAGATATGCTTACATGATGAAGTACAACAATTTAATGGAGATATGTGAAACAAACCTAATAATGTATTTTGGTTGAATTATATGATTCAACAAATACAAGAGATTAATGGCTTTGCTTCTATAAAAGATTATTGGAAAGTTTCTACGAAAAAATCTCACTTGCAATTATTTTGAAGAATACTATATTAAAGGAGATCGAACAAAATATATTTCTCCAAAATTTCCTTTTCACTTATGATATGCAGAAGAGTGGTGAGATAAGCATTCAACAAATTTGTTCTTGTGATAATCTTGAAGATATTTTCACAAAGTCACTCTCAATTAGAATCTTCAAGCAACTAATACCAAATCTTGGTCTTCGTCTCATAGATATTTGTATGGTTAAGGAGGAGAAATAAATGCATCATGAAATTCATAAAAGGATATTGCACTCTTTAATCTTCACTAAATTTTTTCTCACTGTATTTTTGAATAAGGTTTCAATGATGCATATTCTCGATGGACATTTAAATAAGAGTGTTATGAATATTGGGCTAGTCTCATTAGTAAATATCTTGTATCCATAAATAAGGCTAACATTGTGATAAAAAAACAAAAAAAAACAGAATAATATTATTAACTCTCCCTCTCTTTTCTCTCTTCCCCTAATCCATCTCTACCTCATATTCGCTGTTTCGATTAGTTCACAACAAAAATGTAAACAATTTGTTCTTTCAGTGTGGGTGCAATACGGTAAGTTGTGCAAGGAAAGGAAGTTGGAACCTTATTCAGTGTTAAGAAATTGGTGCGGATATGTTGGTTAAGTTTATGGGGTAGTATTGACTCGGTTCAGATATGTTAGGGAAGTAAACTTTTTTTTTTCAGTCAAATGTTAGGAAGTAGACTGTGTTTTGTTATTATGTTTCTTTCCATATCAAGTTGTTCTTGTTATAACTTTTTGCTCGGTTTTTTTAATGTGATATTAGTTAGAAGTTAAGCAATTGATTGACGTGTTAACAAATTACGATTAATTGTTAGCGTAAAAATAAGTTTATATTAACAGTGTATAATTTTAAAATAATTTTTAAATTAAAATTAACAGTTTTGTATAAATCGGATGGACTCGAAAGTGTGCAGCCACAATGGGTTGAGATTGGAAGTAATATTTATGCCCATTTTGTATTTGAGCTTTTTGGTCCAACTCATAAAATACATTAGACTTTTGACTTACCAAAGCTCAATATACCTCCTTCATGCTATTTAAGTCTTATTGCCATTCAAATTGAGTTTTACTCTCAACCTCTCATTCATCTGAGCCATTTTAACGATTTGAATACCAAAGTGTATGCAAGTACTCCACCACCTTTGAGCGTCATCATTGTCAAGGACTCTAGCGACTCATCGCCAATAAAAAGAACAAATTTTTATTTGATCCACCATCTATGTCTAACCCTATACATTTTTCGTAAGATATTCATATTTTTTTAGAACATTACTTGCAATTATAGAAGACAAAACTGTTAGAATTTATATAAAATAGAAAACGAATAATACTTCTAAAATATGGTATTATAGATATGAGGACCAACATGATATATCTTGCTCATACATGAAAAATAAAACCCAATACTAAAAAAACGCAAGGAACATAACACGGGCCCTTGTGGAGCCCAACTCAACCTGGATTTGTTATCCTCCTTCTTGGAAAAATTTTCCCCGTACCCCCATTATTTGACCTGTACCCCCAAAAAAATTTCAAAATGCCAAAATTGCCCTCCAAATAATTGCCAAAAATTGAGAGTAATTTTTTTTTACTATTTCGTCAAGGTGAAAAAAGTAGTCCGGTTAAACACAATTGTGCGAAAACTTCCGGAAACCATTTACGAAGCTTTCCGGTACACAACACTATACCGGAAACCTTCTTTTCAACCTATCCGGTACATATCAAAAATTTGAAAATTTCCGGAAACCTTAATTCAAGCTATCCGGTACACAACACTGTTCCGGAAACCTATTTTCAAAGGTATCCGGTACACAGCAAAGTTCCGGGAACCTTCATCAGGTAAGGTATCCGGTACACAAAATTTTTTTTTGATTTTTTTTTAGGTTTTTTGAATTCTATTAATTTTTAAAAATGATAACAGATATGGATCAAATGCTACCATTATTGGATAAACCACACGTCGATACAACAAATATTTTTGAGACGGATCAGGTATGAATAATTTTAATTAATATTAATATTGTAAAAATATATTATGGTTATTATTTATAATTAATTTTATTTCAGATATTTGTTACAAGAGACGCTGTTGTGAAGTGGGCTAAAGAAATCGGTATCAAAAATAAAGTTACTGTTATTATCAGAAGATCTGATATAGAGACAGGAGAGAAAGGAAGGAGAAATAAGTTAATATTAGGTTGCGACAAAGGAGGAAAATACAAGTATGCTGCTAGCTCAACTCGAAGTTCAACAAAAAAGTGTGATTGTCCTTTCAAACTTAGATCAAAACCATTAAAAGATGGTTCAGGATGGACAATTAAAGTAATTTGTGGAGTTCACAACCATGAATTACCTGATACTTTGGAGGGGCATGCATTTGTTGGACGTTTAGATGAAGAAGAAAAAAAGCATGTTCAGGACTTAACAAAATATAATGTTGCACCAAGACACATATTGCTCTCATTGCAAGACCGAGATAAGAACAATGTTACCAAGATCTCACAAATTTATAAGCAGAGGAGTATGATTCGTTTGCATGTGAGAGGTAATAGAACAGAGATGCAACATTTATTCAAGTTAATTGAAGATGCAAAATATGTGTGTTGGAATAGAAAACGTGAAGACTCAGATGTTATGAGAGATATTTTTTGGGCGCATCCAGATTCTGTGAAGTTGTTGAATTTGTTTCCGATTGTGTTGATTATGGACAGTACCTACAAAACCAATAAATACAGGATGCCATTACTTGAAATTGTTGGTATGACATCAACAGAGATGACATTTGTAGTTGGATTTGCTTATTTGGAATCTGAGCGGGAAGAAAACTTTTGTTGGGCTTTAGAGAGGCTAAAAGAACTGTTTGTCACACAAAACAAATTTCCTAAAGTAATTGTGACTGACAGAGATCTTGCGTTGATGAATGCAGTTGGCATTGTATTTCCACATGCTGTTAATTTGCTTTGTCGATTTCATATCGACAAAAATGTTGGAGCAAAATGCAAACAATATGTCTTAAAGGATAGACAAGAGTTAGTATTGAATATGTGGCAAGACATTATGTATTGCAGTGATGAAAAAGAGTATTTAATGCGCCTGCAAATGTTTGAGCAATCATGTGTCGATAATATGGTGTTTGTTGACTACGTGAAAGACACTTGGTTGACTCCTCATAAAGAAAGGTTTGTTGAAGCATGGACAAATCGAGTAATGCATATGGGGAACACAACGAGTAACAGGTATGTCATTCGACTCTAAAAATTTGATTTTTTAATTATATTATATATTGTTGGATTGCTCAATTGTGACAATTTACATGTAATGACTGAGTTGAGTCAGCTCATTGGAAACTGAAGTTAATGTTGGAACACAGCATGGGTGACTTGTGCAAATGTTGGGAAGCTATGAACAATATGATAAGATTGCAACATAAAAAAATCAGAGGCTCATTTCAGAAAAGTTTCTATGACGAAGATCATGAACACAGCAGTTCGTTTTATCATAGATTGAATACATTTGTATCAAGAGAAGCTCTAACACGTATTGCTGTAGAATTTGAGAAAGTTGAATGGGTAGGTACTGATTCATCTGTATGTGGGTGCTCTCTTAGAAGTACATACGGGTTACCATGTGCTTGTGAATTGGCACAATATAAATTGATGGGTGAACCAATTCCTCTAGATTCTGTGGATATTCAATGGAGAAAATTAAGCATGGAATGTGAACTTACCCAAGACACAGAAGATGGATCAGAGTTGGATATGTCTACAGAGATGAATGCATTATGGAAACGCTTTCGATCACTCGATGTTATAGGAAAACGAGTGTTGAAGAGTAAGGTGCGTGAACTTGCTTTTCCAACTACAAGTTCGATGTGTCCACCACCTGAAAAAGTTAAAACAAAAGGTCGAGTGAAGAAGAGTAAGGGTAAGAAGCCGGATGGATATGATGTATATCGAGACCCTTCTTACTTTGAGCATGTTAATGCAACCCATCTGTCATTCACGACGCGTTAAATACAAAGCTTTCCAAAAAGACTTATACAATTCATCATCTGGAGTAGCTTCAACTTCATTCAGCCCCTGCTGTATTAGATCACCAACCTGCTGTAGTCTAGACCGAGGCTGTGAAGTAGAACCACCTGCAGCAGTGGTCGGGACAACATAATCTGGTACATGGGGTACACCATCTGGTACCTGGGGCGCACCATCTGGTCGCACAAGCAGCGGGTGAGACACCTGATAAAACCACTCCAAATATCCCTCAACACACTCAGATGGATACGTAACTGGACGAATCTTTTGCATTATGTCTGCGACTGGCGTCACGTATCCCAACCATTCTACGTCAGCATCAAATAATCTAGGAGGATTCGGAGGTGGCAGAGATGGTATGTGTTGGATATATCCAAATTGCCTCAAACACCTCTCTGGCAGATATTTCACTATGGTGTTGCATAATCTGAGGTGACCAGTATATAGCATGATATCATCAAACGGAATGACACTCCTGTGATTCTCCCATGGTCTCCATATAACATCCGCAGGTGTCAATTCGTCGATGACGCGTCTGTACTCGTGGAGCTTATGCTTGGCCTGTTTGTAGCACCATCTATTCATTCGCGCATAACATTCCGCGTTAGCACCCTGGTCACCTCTATTACAAATATTTGGAAAATATTCGTAAATCCAACACTGTTGCAAAAAAGAAAAAAAAATTAATGATAATCAAACTAATATAATAAGTAACAATAAACATAAAAAATAAATGATAAATACACATATGTATATAAATAAATGATATACATATAAATAAGCTAAAAAAATAAATAAATAAATGATAACCAACTAAATAAACATAAAAAATAATATATAAATAAAGTAAACATATAAATTAAATAAATAGATAAATGATCAATTTAATAAATAGATAAATGATGAATTTAATTAAATAAAGATAACAATAAAAATAAAAATAAATAAATAAATCATACCTGAAGCAGCGTCATATATCCAGCTAGCTGTTTCGTGTCATAACAGCAGGCATCAGAGAGGTAGTCATATAGGACTACGAGTGCAGCAGTACCCCATGAGTATCTATCTGTACCGTCTAAATCTCTGAATAGAGGAAGGTACTTCGCATCAACTAGAGTATGACTCTTATCAGCGAAAATAGTACTCCCTACTAAATTCAGCAGATACGCCCGAGCAGCACAGTCAAATCTCTCTGCTCCACACTGCCTTGCGAAGACCTCTTTCAACCAATCCAATCGATAATGCGCACCTCTGGTCTTCTTAGTCTCCTCCCAAATCTCTTCCGCCGACACCCCTAATAACGTCATGGCCAGATTGCATGCCGTTACTCTATCTATATCGGGTGGATTATAGAACTCACCCCTAATAGGCAACCCCAGCAGATTGGCAACATCATCTAGAGTAATCGTCATTTCACCAAATGGCATGTGAAATGACGATGTCTCAGAATGCCATCTTTCCACAAACGCAGATAAGAGGGCGTTGTCAGTCATCTTCAAACTACCCCTCTGTAATGGGTTCAGACCTGACAAATTCACCCAATTCTCTATGGGTCGCGGAAGTACCGGCGGAGTAAATTGCTGCATTTTCTTTCCATGCGCAACAATTTTCAGCAATGGTCGCTCCTGTATACAAACAAAATAAATTACATTATAATTAAATATAGAATAAATTAATTTAAATAACAAAATAAATAACATTATAATTTAAATGAATTATAAATAAATTAATTATTTTAACATACCTCACCAAACCATAATCTAGCTGACACATGATGAGAGTACCGTGTAAGGACCGATAAATCATAAGGTCCACCAGGATACTGTGTGACCTCACCATGTCCATGATCTCCATCATGCTCCTCCTCCATATGCTCTCCCTCCTGAGCAGGTGCAGCCTCTTCCTGCTCATGTACATCGACCTGCTCATGTACTATAGGAGACTCGTCCTCATGCACTACAGAAGGCAGCTCCTGATGATACACAGCCACATCATCCTCCTCATCTTCAACTATCATCCGTCTTCTTCTCCTTGACGCTGTCGGTCGAATCCTCTCTAGAGGATTCATCGGGGTTGATGTAGAAGCATCAGTGTCACGCGTAATTCTGATGATTTTCCCGTCTCTTCCTCGTGCGCCCACTGAAAAATTAAAAACAAATAAATCACAGTTAGTTAAAAACTGAATTAAAATTTTTTAAAAAATAAAAAATAAAAAAATTAGTGCAATTTCCGGATATCTTGGTTGGCAAGGTTTCCGGAAATTTTGAAGGCCATGCAGTGTACCGGATAGCTTGACACTATAGGTATCCGGTAGGTTAAAATGAAAATGGTCTGTACCGGGGAGCTTAAAACAAGGTATCCGGGAGTTTTCAAAAAAATGTTGTGTACCGGATAGCTTAAAAAAAGGTATCCGGAAGTTTTCAAAAAAATGTTGTGTACCGGATAGCTTGTTCAAATGTGTCCGGGGTAGTTTTTTGTGTACCGGATACCATGGAGTCAAGGTCTCCGGAAATTTGGAAAAATTTTTCTTACTTTTTGTACCGGAGATGTGGATTGTCCAAATGGTAAATTTTTTTTACTTTTATTATATAAAGGAGGGCAAAATGGTCATTTCCTGGCTATTTTGGGGGTACAAGTCTAATTGGGGGGTATGGGGTAAAATTTTCTCCTTCTTGTATTGAAAGTTGAATTTTGTACTCCTCAATTTAATTTATACCCTCTAAAATGTTAAAAATTCAAATATGTCTCTTTAATTTTTATTAAATTAATGGTAAAAAAAAATTACTTTAAAATCTTACCCCTCATCAAAATTTCCAGTAAGTAATATTTTTCTTTCAAATATCCGGTAGTTAATTTTACTCTTAAAATTTCCGATACGTATTATTACTATTTTTGATTTTTTTTATAATTTCTTTTGCTTTTTTTTTTGAAGTAGGGATAAAAAAACATCATTATGTATTGTTAAATTTTCGATTGAAACTCCCAAAAATTTTGAAAATAAAATATCCGGTATTGAAAATTAACTATCGGAAATTTCATTCATTCCTGAAATTTCTGTTATAGTTTTTTTTTTACATTTATTTAATTCATATTCAATTTATTTTCAGTGAGGACCAGATCAGCGAAAAACACCGTTGAATATTCTCGAGTTTGACCTCCTACAGTCTAATAAGAGAGCTACTGTCGATCTAAGTTTAAACGGACAACCACACATTTTAGTTGAAGTTCTTGAGTTACTTTTATTTGACTTATATTTTCCACCTCTATCACAACTAAAAATTAATTTTGACTTCCTTCCTCTCTTTCCAGTCTCTATGTCAGAGCGAGTAATGATAAAGCTACTCAATTTTGTCAGTCAACCTCTCTTGCCCATGATACGACAATTTCTCGTAACTCAAAAATTTGATCACTGTGAATGCTTCAGTCAAATCTATACATAATGGTGTTTTTCCATCCTTACATCCAAATAAAAAAGTTTTAAAAAATCAAAAAAAAAAACTAAAATAATCAAAATAATAATAATAATAATAATAATAATAATACGTGCTAGAAATTTCAATTTTTAAATTTTGAAGTTTTCGGTAGAGTAAAATTAACTAACGTAAATTTCAATTCACAAAATTCCCGGTAGTAGAAACTATTTACTGGGAATTTCGCCAATAAAATTTCTGGTACATTGTTTATACTACCATAAATTTTGTGCCTTGAAATTTCTGGTAGTTATAAAGTTTGTACCGGATATTTAGAAGAAAAAAATTACTTACCTAAAATTTTGATGAGGGGTGAAATTTTATTTTATCATTAATTTAATAAAAATTAAAAGGGCATATTTGAGTTTTAACATTTTGACGAGGTATAAGTTAAATTGAAGAGTATAAAATTCAACTTTTTCTTGTATTGTGTGGTGGTCTCTTTTTAAATTTGGGTAAATATTTTTTTTAAAAAAATATGATAAATATCACTATAATTATAATTCATTTCTTGAAATTTAAAATTCGAATTTGGATATATGACGTTGAATTTAACAATATGAATATTTAGATCAACATCATTTTTAATTGATAGCTATTTTATCTTTCAAAAATTAACATAAAATATAGTTTAACTTAATGATTGTCGGTACATTAGATTCCAAAATCCTTCAGAGTCGTTGCAAATCCTTCGTATAATGGTACGTGTGATTGTTATTCGATTACTGAATAGAACCTGGTCATATAATTATTTTTGTTTATACATCAATTTTGTGATATAATTTAAATCTCAACTTACGCCTAGTAGATATAATCTAAGAAACATAGGACTCGTCTAGGGTGGTTTTGAGTTTTTTATTTTTTAGTTTAAAAGTCAATTTTAAAAATAACACATATTCCAATAAAATAGAGTTAGGTTTATTTTTTACTTAGTTTCAAAACAGTTTTTTTTTAAAATTTAAAAATAAAATAAAAAATGAAAAGATATTTTATAATTATTATTTTTGTTTTAAAATTAACATGTGACAATCTTTAGACATAAGTATCACTGCAAAAACTATCGACTACCACCATCGACAACCATCTTTGACCACTAAACACCTCAATCATCACCAACCATCCACCTTTGGTCACCGCCAACACCATCAGCCATTTTTAACAACAACATCACCTACATCCGACAGTCGCCGCCGACCACCATCAATTACCACCACCGCCGCCGCCAACCACTATCTCCCATCATTGACCACTGAACACCTCAATCATCACTGATCATCCACCTTCGATCACCGCCAACACCATCATCCATCTCTAACAACGCCACCACCTACCTCCGACAACTGTCACCGACCACCATCAATGACCACCACCACCAACCACTTCCATCATCACACCCACCCACCTCTGACCACCGCCAGCACCACCAACAACCACCACTTACCACTCACTTCCAACCATCATCTCCCACCACTGTTCACCACTATATTTATTGTCACTCACACTCCGACTATCACCTCCAACTATTAATTGTCTCTTTTGACTGCTGCTACTTGATTAGACAACTAATCACCACTATGATAGTTATCTTCCACAACTACAACTTTCAACCATTATTTTAAAATGAAAATTTAATATTATTTTAACGTGTCAATAAGTTTAAGTATTTGGTGAATTTATAATGAGTAGAGTTAATAGAGTGATTCAATACAAATAAAATAAAAACTGAAACTAAATTAAGAATTACAATTTATAATTGAAAATTAAGATTTAAAACTTAAAACTGAAACTGGTTTTTGTTTTTGAATATTTCATAATAGAAAAACCAAAAACCACCCCAAACAAGGTTTTAGATTTTTCATTAAAAATATAATTAACTTTTTAATTTGATTAGTCTAGCCATGTGTTTATAAGTATAATGCTTCTAGTCATTATTATAAATAGAAGTTAACTCTTTTAGACTCATTTAATGATGTTATTTTTAATATACTTAT